>PVJX010026901.1:0-25366 GCA_004027295.1 Dolichotis patagonum
CTCTTCTTGACCTGATGGTCTGTGTCGAGAAGTCTGCTGTGATTTTGATGGGTTTTCCTTTATAGGTGATCTGTTTCTTTTCTCTGATGGCTTTTAATATTCTGTTCTTATATTGAATTTCTGGGATCTTGATTATTATGTGTCTGGGTGTAGCTCTGTTTGGGTTGTAGGTGGCTGGAGTTCTATATGCTTCATACCTTTGCATATCATTTCTTTTTTCTATGCTTGGGAAATTTTCCTTAATAATTGCTGTGAATAGCCTTTGCAGTTCTTCTGTTTTGACTCCTGCTTCTTCATTCACATACTTTATTCTTAAGTTATAGATCCTCTTGTCATCTTCCAGTCTTTGTATCTTTACTGCCTGCTCCCTTGTTATTTTTAAGAGATCTTCCCTTTCATGATCACACATTGCAAGCCTGTGTTCAATTTTTGATAGTCTATCTTTGGTTTCTTTCAAGCAGTTTGCCAGCTTTCTATCGAGTCTTTAGTTTCCTGATAATCCCTTTGAATCTGCTTCATGAAATCTAGGGTTTTTTTTGAATTCTTCATTAAATTTTTCTCTCCATTTGTGTTCCTCCATTCTTCTGTCTGTGTCTTCTTGAGAGGTGCCCAGCCCTTATTTTATTAATCTACTTATCTCTTGTTTAATTTGAGTTAATATTTCAGTTTTGGTCCCGCTTATGAGGTCTTGAAGATATCTCTTTATGTCCGCTAACGCTGTACAACACAGTAACTTTCTAGCAAAATACACCAAAGAAAAAGAAATTGCCAACTGGCCTAAAAAACAATTTGGAAGAATGATATTTTTGTTTGTTTTTAAATTTTTTATATTTTTAAAGAGGGTAAAATCAAACATAACAAAACAGAAGAAAACAGAACATAAGATAACAATGTAAGAGACACAGATTTCAAAGCAAGACAACTGGAGATCTTCATTGTCTGTCATATTGTTTCTTGTTTTATAGTTGTACATATCTTCACATAAAATGAATTCATACAAAACAAAATAGTATAGAATTGATCAGAACAGGATGAAGAAGGCATTTTAGGTCTTCAAGGCCAGACAATAAGGAAGTCAACAATGGCTGCCATAATGTCTCTCATTCTCTTCAAAATAGCTGTCCTTACTTTCATGTATGTTGAAATTAAATAAAACAAAACAGACTAAAATCACTCTGAACAAAGAATAATAGTATTTATGGATTTCACATCATGACACTATGAAATCAGCACTGGATACCTTAGTGTCTCTTTTTCTTCAAAATAGCTTTTCATTTCATTATGCATTATGTTATCAATTCTCATAAACTTTTTAGAAGTTCTATGCATGCATGAGTGTCTATGTGTATACCTATCCTTTCTGTATTAAAGGGGAAAACAAAACCAACCAAGACAAAAAATGCAAATTCCTAGAAAAACACAAAACAAAAAAGACATATAAACAACAATAGCAAAAAGCGCAGAACACTGACAATATAGGCCTTCAATACAAGGTTGTATGAGCATAACAAAGGTTGTTATTTTACATAATGATCTTCAAAAGTTCCTCAGATCACTATACAATAATATGCACAATTGTTCCAATCCTATGAATGTTAACTATTTTATTCCAAGAACTTATAGAGTTTGTAGCACAATCATCTTAGCTATCCTAAGTGTGTTTATATAATTTTAGACATTTTTTATTTTCCCTTCCTTTTTCTTTTTCATTTTCCCTGAGATATTATTTTTTTCCTTTAAGCAGATTCTTATCCTTTCACTGTAATTATTTAGTTTTTTTGTACCTTATGTACTCTTACCAGTAGAAGGATGATTTTAAGGAAACAAGATGCAAGAGAATATAGACAAGACAGACAAGATAGAAACAAGCAAGATAATTCATAGCATGAATAAGAAATTCAGAAGAGAGATCATAAAAAGGAATCAGAAATCTTAGAGTAAAAATATTCAGTAAATGAAATAAAAATACAGTGCAGAACCTCAAGAGGGGAATTAGGGGGTAGAAGAAAGAATAGAACTTCAGGGCAGGTCTTTTGAAATAATTCAGTCAAATTAAAAAATGAAAAGAACTAAGGAAGCCTTCAAGTTTATCAAATATCATTAGACACAGAAACAATAACATTATGAAGGCTAGGAAGATGAGAGAAGGAAAAAAGAATAGAAAAAATTATTCATCAAAACACTTACTGAGCCCAGCCAGAGGCAAGGTCCAGGTGGGGCCACACTCGTGGTCATGCTCTGCCTTGTCACCTGGCTCCTGGAAGTTCTGAACTCCACACAGTGAGGCATAAGGCTCCAGCACTGCACTCCACAGGTGCATCGTTGCTAGCTGCAGAGGATCTGAACTCTGCCCAGTCCAGCCACCCAGTACAATCCATCACGGGAATGCCTGGCCAGTCTCACAGAGGTACCAAGCCCAGCCCAGTCCAGAGCCCCAGAGCTGCCTATCAGGGACTTAAGATGGGTCTTGGAGAATTTGAGCTCTGCCCATAAGAGCACAAGGCCCCAGCTCCATAGTTCAGCAGTGAGGCCCAGCTAGCCACATGACAGTTCTTAGAGGTTCTGAACTCTGCCCAGTCAGGAGCAAAGCCCTGGCACCATATGCTAGGGATGCTCTCTGGCTAGTTATGTGCTCCAGAAGCTCTGAACTCCTGTCAACCAGAGGCAAGGTCCAGGTGGTGCCACCAGGGTAATGCTCCACCTAGTTGTCTGGGTCCCAGAAGTTTTGAACTCTACCCAGCCAGGAACTAGGCCCTGATGACACACCAAGGGGTGAGCCCCTACTAGTCACCTGGGTCCCAGAGTTTCTCAATTCCACTAAAACAGGTTGTATGCCCCAGCAACACACTCTTGGATTCTGTCCCTAATAGCAGCAAGAGGATCCAACCTCTGCCCAGCCCAGAATCCCAGAACAACCCAGCACAGTACATCAAGGGAACACCCAGCCAGCCTCACAGGCCACAGAGCACAAGGATCCAGCTCCATAGGTTAAGGGTGCCCCCAGCTAGCCACAGGGATATCAGAGGATTGAAACTCTGCCCAGTCTAGCTTGCCAGTGCAACCCACCAAGAGGGTGTCTGACCAGCCACATGGGCCCCAGAGGAAAATGACAAAATGAAAGAGCAAGAGGCAGTCTCAGTCCTAGAGCCCACTGAGAACAAACCCAAGAGACACTCAAATGGAAGACACCAGAAATTGCACAACTGAACTTTCTGAAATGATAGTGGATGAAGTAAAGAAACAACTCCATGAAGTTACAGAGGAAATCAAGTCAGAAATTAACCTCTTTAAAAGGGTAAAAAAATGAAATAATAAACATTATGAAAGAAGTGCTCTGTGTATCTAAAGAAGTTCTAGATAAAAAATAGAAGAATATAAGAAAATGATGGAAATCTTGAATGAACAATGTAAGACAGAATTAGAATGCATGAAACAGATTCAAAGGGATATTCAAGAAATTAAAAATTCCATTGAAAGCTAGCAAAACCACATGAATGAAGCTGAAGATAGGCTCTCAGATCTTGAAGACAGGATGGAAGATTACAACCATGAAAGAAAAGATCTCTTAAAAATAGCAAGGAACCAGGAAACAACAATTCAGCAGCTGCAAGATGATGCAAAGAGAAATAGTATAAGATTGATGGGTGTCAATGAAAAAGTCTTTACAAATGACTTGTGAAGACTATTTGCAGAAATAATAACAGAAAAATTTCCAAACATGGGAAGAGAAACTGATATGCAGATAAGTGGTGCATGAAGAACCCCAATTAACTATAACCAAAATAAATATTCACCCAGACATATAATAAATAGCATATCAGAAATTCAGCACAAGAACAGAATACTAAAAGCTCTCAGAGAAAGGAAATAGATCACCTATGAAGGAAAGCCTTCATAGGCATGGCAGACTTCTCAACACAAACTTTCAAGTCAAGAAGAGCTTGGAGTGAAGTATTTTAGGTCTTGAAAGAGAACAACTTTCAACTTAGACTGATAAATGCTACAAAAGTATTTTTGAAAACAGATGGAGAAATAAGTTACTTCCATGACAAAGAACAACTGAAGAAATTCATGGCCACCAAATCAACACTACAAAGAGTGCTGAAAGACATTCCAGAAAGAAACAAAGATAACTACAATCCCAAGAACAACAACAAAAGGAAAACACTAAGAAGGGGAAACAATTAAGCAGAAAAAGTAGAAAACCAACAACAAAAGATAATGTGACAGTGATAAGTCAGTATTTATCAGTTATATCCATCAATGTACATGGTCTCAACTCACCAATAAACAGAAACAGACTGGCAGAGTGGATTAAGAAACAAAATCCAACAATATGCTGTGTAAAAGAAACACATTTAACTAAAAAGAAAATTCATAGACTGAAAGTCAAAGGATGGAAAACAATACTCCATGCAACAGGAACCCAGAAAAAAAATAGGGGTAGCTATTTTGTTTGCAGACAATGTGAATTTCATACCAAAAATGATCAAAAGAGATAAAGAAGTTCACTACATACTTGGGGGAAAAATTCAAGAGGAAAAGATTACAATCATAAATATATATACACCAAATATGGGAGTACCCAACTATGTAATAGACAAATAACAATAATACAGTTATAACAGGGGACCTTAACACCCATTGTCACAAAGAGACAGATCAACCAAACAAAAAGTCAGCAAAGAAATAATGGAGCTAAATCAAACTTGTGAATAAATGGACCTAGTATATATGAACAGAGTGTTCCGCCCAACCACATCAGAATACACATTGTACTTAGCTGCACAGGAGTCCTTCTATAAAATAGACCATATACTAACTCATAGAACATGCTTAAGTAAATGCAAGGGAATAGAAATAATCCCATACATATTATCTGACCATAGTGCAATAAAATTGGAAATTAATGACAAAAAACCCCACAAGAACTCCATAAACACATGGAAACTAAATAACACTCTCCTAAACAACCAGTGGGTCACAGAATAAATTAAATAAGAAATTAAACAATATCTACAATGGGATGAAAATGGAAATACAAATTACCAAAAATATGTGATACAATGAAAGCTATCCTCAGAGGGAAATTTATGACACTAAACCCCCAAATTAGGAAAATGGAAAGAACACACATAAATAACTTAATGCTGCACCTCAAAATTCTAGAAAAAGAAGAGCAAGTCAAGCTGAAAGCCCAAAGAAGGCAGGAAATTATAAAGATCAGCACAGAAATTAATGCAATTGAAACTAAGAAAACAATGCAAAGAATTAATGAATAAAAGAGTTGGTTCTTTGAAAGAATAAATAAAATTGATAAAACTCTAGCCAACCTTATCAAAAAGAGGACAGAAAAAGCTCTAATCCATGCAATAAGAAATGAAAAGGGTGAGATCACCACAGACAGTGTGGAAATACAGAAGATCATCAATACCTACTTCAAAAACTTTTACTGTGATAGGTTCAATAACAGAGAAGAAATGGACAGATTTCTAGAAACATATGAATTACTAAAACTGGATCAAGATGATGTAAAACTGCTGAATAACCAAACTTCAGTTAATGAAATTGAAAATGTAATTAAAAACCCTACCAAAAAAGAAAAACTCAGGTCCTGATGCATTCATAGCAGATTTCTAAAGAAATTCAAAGAAGACTTAATGCTGACACTCTTCAAACTCTTCAATGAAATTGAAAAGGAAGCAATTTTCCCTAACTCATTCCTGAAAGCAAGTATTACCCTAATCCCAAAACCTGAGAAAGACCCAACCAAAAAAGAGAACTACAGTCCAAACTTTAATGAACATACATGCAGAAATTCTCAGCAAAATACTGGCAAGTAGAATGCAACAAGTCATCAGATAGATTATACACCATGATCAAGTGAATTCATCCCAGGAATGCAGGGATGATTCAATGCAAATCAATAAATGTAATACACCATATCAAATAGAGCCAAGGGCAAGAACCACATGGCCATCTCAATAGATGCAGAAAAATCTTTCAACAAAATCCAACACTCATTCATGATAAAAACCCTACACAAAATTGGAATAGATGGCCTATACCTCAATCTGATAAAAGCCATATATGACAAACCAACAGCCAAACATTATTCTAAATGGACAAAAACTTTTCACTCTAAAATCAGGAACAAGACAAGAATGTCCATTATCACCACTACTGTTCAATATAATTCTGGAAACATTAGCCAGAGCAATTAGACAAGAAAGAGAAATAAAAGGAATAAGGATAGGCAAGGAAGAAGTTAAGTTATCATTATTGGCAGATGATATGATACTCTACATGGAAGACCCTCAAAACTCTATAGAAAGTCTCCTAGACATAATAACAAAATTCAGTAATGTAGCTGGATACAAGGCCAACATTAAAAAGTCAATAGCATTGTTGTACACAAACAACAAGCTCACTGAGAGATAAATAAGGGAAACCACACCTTTCAGTTTAACATCCAAAGAAATGAAATACTTAGGATTCAATCTAACAAAGGAAGTAAAGATCTATACAGTGAAAACTACATTACATTGAAAAAGGAAATCACAGACAATTTCAGAAACTGAAGATATCCTCTGTTCATGGATAGGAAAAACAAACATTGTGAAAATAGCCATTCTCCCAAAATTGTTATACAGATTCAATGCAGTTTCAATCAAAATACCATTTGCATACCTCACAGATCTAGAGAAATCATCCCTAAGATTCATCTGAAACCAGAAGAGATAGAACATCAAAGGCAATTCTGGGCAACAAAGCCAAGGCAGGAGGCATCATGATCCCTGATTTGAAATTATATTATAAAGCTACTGTGATAAAGTCTGCATGGTACTGGAATAAAAATAGACCTGAAAAAATCAATGGAATGGATTAGAATATATGACCAGAACTACAAACACACTCAGCCACTTCATCTTTGACCAAGGGACCAAACATGTACACTGGAAGAAAGATAGCCTCTTCAATAAGTGGTGCTGGAAATACTGGCTCCCCATATGCTGAAAACTAAAGCTAGACCTATGCTTATCACTATACACTAAACTAAAGTCAAAATGGGCCAAATATCTAAATACTAAAACAGAAACACTAAATCTGCTGGAAGACAAAGTAGATAGACATTTTGACAACATAGGAGTAGGCAGAGAATTCATGAACAAAAATCAAACTGCATGGGAAACATTTCCCAGAATCAACAACTGGGATCTTGTCTGATTAAAATGTTTTGCACATCGAAGGAAATCTCCAAAAGAGTGAAAAGAAAACCCAAGAATTGGGAAAATATCTGTAGCCAACTGTCCCTCAGACAAAAGACTTCTATCTGGAACTTTTCTTTTTTTGGTATCGGGGATCGAACTCACGACCTCACGCTTGCCAGGCAGGTGCTTAAGCCACTGAGCTAAATCCCCAGCCCCTATCTGGAACTTATAAAGAATTAAAAAATATTGGGTCCCCAAAATTCAAGGACCTGTTGTAGCTTGGCATAACTAACAACATCTTGTGCCCTGTATTTGACCCAGAAGAGTGAAAAATGACTCAGGGGACAAGTCCCATGAGAAAAGCAAAATGAGCTTCACTCACAGGAGAAAAATTAACATGTTCAACAAAGAAGCAGAATGCAGATGTGAACCAAAAATTAATGTAAGTCTAGTTAGGTTGTTTCCAACAGGATGTCTCTGTGGTTTTCTGTTTTAAAAGCTCTGTAACTTTCCAGTTCAGGGCCACTCATTCTAACTCAGAATGTAGTCTACATGAGGTTGCTGAGCTTAGCTAATAAAATTCCAAAATTATCAATTAGGCTGTTTGGATTCCTATATTGTTAATGAACCCATTTCAGATCCAATCTAAAAATGGGCATCTGAGATGAATACATACTTCTCAGATGAAAAAAATACAATTGGCAAATAAATACATGAAAATATGTTCAACATTAATGATCCTTTGGGAAATGCAAATTAAAACAACACTGAGATTCCATCTCACCCCAAAAAGAATGGCCAAGATCAAGAAATCAACCAATAACAAATGCTGGAGATGCTGTGGGAAAAAAGGAACTCTTCTGCACTGTTGGTGGGAGTTTAGACTGTGCAACCAATGTGGAGGTTAGTGTGGAGATTCCTCAAAAAGCTAGAATTAGGGATTCCATTTTACCCAACTATCCTGCTCCTGGGCACTTTCCCAGAAGAATTGAAAACACTATATCAGAGTGGTATATGTGCACCCATGTGTGTAGCAGCACAATTTGTAATAGGTAAAACTGGAAACAGCCCAAGTGCCCATCAATCAAGGAGTGGATAAAAAAGATATGGTATTTTTATGCAATGGAGTACTACTCAGCTATAAAGAAATATTGCATTGAGACTTTTACAAGTAAATGAATGCAACTTGAGACCATACTCATAAGTGAAATAAATTAAACTCACATATGTAAAGACCATATTGTCTCTCTAGTGTAAGAAACTGAAAAATTATATATCTCCCAAAATCTACAATAGATACTATGTAAGGGAAGTAACTTCACAAAGAGGAAAAGTAATTGGAATAAGGAATAGGAGGAAAGAAGGTAGAAGAAGGTAGAGAAAACAGAAAAACATAAATTTGAATATATTTATATATGTATATATATATATATATATATATATGATAGCTAAAATGAGTATACTACTAATCATATTAGTTATTGGAAAAGAACAGTGAATACTCATGTTTAGATCAATGCTACATGCCTATATCTTATAATCTAAGGAACCCTCTTGAAGGTAACAATATGTAATATTACAACCACTGTCAAATTCCTATTGTTTTGTAAACCTATACTGTTATTGTATTTGGTTTCTTGTTGTTATTTGTCTGTCTGTGCTGCTTTTTGTTTTTCTTTTCTGTATCTTTTTAATCTTAAGTAGCAACAAACAAACAAACAAACAACTGAAAACATTTACTGAAAAAATTTTAAGTCTTGGGAAAGATGCAGATATCCTAGACCATGAAATTCGAAAGACCCTTAATAGATTCAACAAATTATCCCTGAAAAATTATCACTGTGAGATTAAAGCAGATTTAGCAGCAGAAATATTTTTAAAAATTTTTTTATTTTAAAGAGAATAAAACAAAAGAGGACAGAACAAAGCAGATCAGAACAGAAAACTATAAGCAACACAGCACTTTACAACAAGACAACCGGATATTAACAGTAGCTACCATAGTGTCTTTCTTTGTAATAGCTGAGCATGGCTTCACATACAATAATATCAAACATAACAAAATACTATAAAATCATTCAAGAGAATGAAAGAATGACAGTGTATTCTGAACCAAATAACAGAAAATGAACAATGGCTACTATAATATCTCATTTTCTAAAAAAATTTTTTTATACTAAAACATATATTAAAATCCAATAAGACACAACACGATAGAACCAATGGTAACAGAAGAATAAAAGCATGGTAAGACTTCAAAGCAAGATGATATTAAATCAGCAATGGCTGCCATAATGTTTTGTTTTCTTCAAAGTAGCTGTTCATACCATCACACATAATAAAATCAAACAAAACAGAATAAAACCATTCCAACTGATGAATGAAAACATTAAAAGGCTTCAAAGCAATGTAATGAGGAATCATGATTACCCTAAAATCTTATGTACTCTTACCATTTCTTACACTAGGGAGACTTTATGATGTTTATACATGTGAGTCTGGTTTATTTTGCTTATGAGTATGGTCTCAAGTTGCATCCATTTATTTATATATATCTGAATGTGATCATTCTTTATAGCTGAGTAGTACTCCATTGTGTAAAAATACCATATCTTTTTAATCCATTCCTCAGTTGATGGGCACTTAGGTTGTTTCCAGGATCTGGCTATTACAAATTGTGCTGCTATAAACATGGGTGTACATATATCACTGTGGTATGATGTTTTCAGTTCTTTTGGGAATATGCCCAGAGGTGGAATAGCTGGGTTAAATTGGACTTCCAATGCTATCTTTTTGAGGAATCTCCAGACTGACCTCCAAAGTGATCAACAGTGCAGAAGAGTTCCTTTTTCCCCCCGCAGCCTTTCCAGCATTTGTTGTTGGTAGTTTTCTTTATCCTGGCCATTCTTTCTGGACTGAGATGGAATCTCAGTGCGGTTTTCATTTGCATTTCTCTAATGACTAATGATGCTGAACATTTTTCATGTATTTATTTGCCATTTGTATTTCTTCATCTGAGAACTGTGTATTCATCTCAGATGCCCATTTTTGGATTGGGTTTTTGAATTTCTGGGGTCTCTTTTTAAAAATTCTTTATATGTTCTAGACAGAAGTCTTTTGTCTGAGGGACAGTTCACTAAGATTTTTTCCCAATTTGTGGGTTTTCTTTTCACTATGCTGGAGATTTTTTTCAACATGCAGAAACTCTTTAATAAGACATGATCCCAGTTATTGATTCTGGGAAGTATTTCCCATGTGGTTTGATTCTCATTCATGAATTCTCTACCTAGCCCTGTGTCTTCAAGATTTTTACTTACTTGGTATGCCAACAAGTTTAGTGTTTCTGTTTTAATATTTAGATCTTTGATCCATTTAGACTTTAGTTTAATACATGGTGATAGGCATGGGTCTAGTTTTCAGCATATGGAGAGCCAATTTTTCCAGCACAATTTGTTAAAGAGACTATCTTTATTCCAGTGGATGTGTTTGTCCCCTTTATCAAAGATAAGGTGGATGAGTGTGTTTGTAGTTGTAGTTGTATCTTCTAATCTATTCCATTGATCTTCAGGTCTGTTTTTATTCCAATACCATGGTGATTTTATTACAGTAGCTTTGTAGTATAACTTCAAGTGAGGGATTTTGATGCCTTGCCTTTGTTGCCTTTGTTGCTTAGAATTGCTTTTGCTATTCTGTCTCTTCTGGTTCCAGATGAATTTTAGGAGTGGTTCCTCTAGATCTATGAGGTATGTTAGTGGTACTTTCATTAGGATTGCATTGAATCTGTATAACAATTTTGGGAGAATGGCCATTTTCACATTATTTATTCTTTCTATCCATGAACAGGGATGTCTTTCCATTTTCTGAGGTCCTCTTTGATTTCTTTTTTTCAGGATATTATAATTTGCCCTGTATAGCTCTTTTACTTCTTTTGTTAGATTAATTCCTAAGTATTTCATTTTTTGGATGCTATTGTGAAGGGTGTGGCTTCTCTTATTTCTCTCTCAGTGATTTTGTTGTTAATGTATAGGAATTCTATTGATTTTTGAGTATTGACTTTGTATCTAGCTACATTGCTGAATTTATTTATTTTATCTAGGGAGTCTCTCAATGGAGTTTTGGGGGTCTTCTATGTAGAGTATCCTGTCATCTGCAAATAATGATAATTTAACTTCCTCTTTTCCTATCTTTACTCTTTTTATTTCTCTCTCTTGTCTAATTGCTCTGGCTAGTATTTCCAGTACTATGTTGAATAGGAGTGGTGATAAGGGACATCCTTGTCTTGTGCCTGATTTTAAGGTAAAGGCTTTCAGTTTTTGACCATTTAATATGATGCTGGCTGTAGGTTTGTCATGGATGGCCTTTATTATGTTGTGGTAAAGACCATTTATTCCAATTCTCTGCAAAGGTCTTATCATGAATGAGTGTTGGACCTTATCAAAAGCTTTTTCTGCATCTATAGAGATCATCATGTGCTTCTTACTTTTGACTGTATTGATATGGTGGATTTTATTTATTGATTTACATATGTTGAACCATCCCTGCATTCCTGGGATGAATCCCACTTGGTTCTGATGTATAATCTTCTTGATGATTTGCTGCATCCTGTTTGCCAATATTTTATTGAGAATATTTGCGTCTATGTTCATTAGGGAGATTGGCCTATAGTTCTCTTTTTTAGTTGGGTCTTTTTCAGGTTTTGGTTTAGAGTAATATTTGCTTCCAGGAATGAGTTAGGAAGAATTGCTTCCCTTTCAATTTCATTGAAGAGTTTGAGGAGTGTTGGAATTAAGTCTTCTTTGTATTTCTTGTAGAATTCTTCAGTGACAAGATTTTAGCTAGTGAATACGAAAAGAAATAGCTCTGAAAAAAACAAGAGACCAGGAAATAACAATTCAACAACTGCAGGACTATGCCAAGAGAAACAATATAAGATTGATAGTTGTCAATGAGAAGAGCAGAGTCAACACAAATGACATAAAATGACTATTTGAAGAAGTAATAGCAGAAAATTTCCCAAACATGGGAATAGAATCTGACATACAGATTAGTGAGGTATAGAACTTCAGTTAGCCCTGGCCAAAGTAAATCTACACTCAAGTATATAATAATCAAGATCCCAGAAATTTAGCACAAGAGAAGACTATTAGAAGCTATTAGAGATAAGAAATGGATCACCCACAAAGGAAAGTCCAACAGAATCATGACCAACTTCTCAACACAAACCCTCAAGTCAAAAAGAGATTGGAGTGAAGTATTTCAAGTCCCAAAAGAAAACAACTTCTAACCAAGATTGAGGCACCCTGCAAAACTATCTGTCAAATTTAATGGACAACTAAGATTCTTCTGTGAAAAAGAACAACTGAAGAAATTCATGACCACCAAACAAAACCTACAAAGAATGCTGAAAGTTATTCTAGACAGAGATAAAAATGGCAACATTTCCAAGAAAAACAACAGAAAGAAACCACAAAGCAGGGCAAGTAATTGAACAGAGGGGGAACCAACAACAGTATTTTAACATGGCAAAGATAAATGAATGCATATCAGTTATGACCATCAATGTAAATAGCCTCAATTCCCCAATCAAAAGAAGAAGACTGAGAGAATGGATCAAGAAACAAGACTTAACAATATACAATATACAAGAAATACATTTAATTAAAAAAGAAATTTTGGGCTGGGGATTTAGCTCAGCAGCACAAGTAAGTGCGAGGCACTGCCTGCCTGGCAAGTGCGAGGTTGTAAATTTGACTCCAGGACCAAAAGCAAGCAAACAAACAAACATACAAACAAAAAAAGAAACTTATAGAATGCAAGCAAAGGATAAAGAAAATACTCTATACAACAGGAATCCAGGAAGAAAACAGGGATAGTTATTGTGTTTGCAGATGATGCAAACTTCAAAACAAGAATGATCACAAGAGATAAAGAAGGGGAAATTGTAGGGGAAATTTTCAAGAGGAAGAGATAACAATAATAAATATATATGCACAAAATATGGCTGCACCCAACTATGTAAGACAAATATTAATAGACATGAAAAACCAAATATACAATAACACAATTGTAATGGGGGGTGTTAATACCCCATTGGCACAAAGAGATAGATCAACAGGACAAAAAATAGGTAAAGAAATATCAGAATTATATAAAAACTATGACAAATGGACTTAATAGATGGTTACAGTGTGTACCGCCCAACATTTTTCTCAGTTGCACATAGGACATTTTCTAAGGTAGACCTTATATTAGCCCATAGAACATGCTTAAATAAATGCAAAAGAATTGAAATTGTCTTATGTATATTATCATCATATATATTATATATATCATCATGCAGTGAAAATGGAAATAATGGCAAAAGAAACTGTAAAATCTCCATGAACACATGGAAATTAAATTAACACCCTCCTGAACCACCAATGGGTCACAGATGAAAATAAAGAAGTTAAACAATATCTACAATTAAATGAAAATGCAGATACAACATACTGGAAGCTGTGGGACTCACTGAAAGCAGTCGTACAAGGGGAAATTTATAGTGATGAATTCTCACATCAGGAAAATTGAACAAGGACAATTAAACAACTTAGTTTTGTATCTCAAGCTTCTAGAAAAAGAAGAAAGAGTCAAACATAGAAGGGAGGAAATTGTAAAGATCAAAGCAGAAATGCAATTAAGACTAACAAAACAATAGAAAGAAAAATAGAAAGAATCATGAATTGAAGAGTTGGTTTTCTGAAAGATTAAATAAAACTGATAAAACTTTAGCCATACTTACCAAAAAAGAAAAGGCTCAGATTCATGCAATGAGGAATCAAAGGGACAAAATCACTACAGATTCTGTGGAAATTCAGAAGTTCATGAATAATTCAAAAGTTTTTACTCTCATAGGAAAGAAAATGCAGAAGAAATGGACAGATTCTTAGGCAAATACACATTACTAAAGCTGAATCAAGAAGATATAAAAATTTACAAAAACCCAATATCAGTTAATGATATTGAAAACATAAACATTAAGAACTTACCAACAAAGAAAAGCTCAGGTCCTGATAGATTCACAGCTGAATTCTACAAGAAATTTGAGAAGATTTAATGCCAATATTCCTCAAACTCTTTAATGAACTCAAAAAAGGATGCAATATTTCATAACTTATTCCTGGAGGCAACTACTACCCCAATGCAAAAACCAGGAAAGACCCAACCAAAAGGGAGACCTACAGGCCAATCTCCCCAAAGAACATATATGCAAAAATCCTCAATAAAATACTAGTAAACAGAATGCAGCAAATTGTCAAGTAGATTATATGACAAGACCAAGCAGAATTCATCCCAGGAACTGTTCAACATATGCAAATCAATAAATGTAATAACCTACATCAACAGAGCCAAAGATAAAAATCACATGATCATTTCAGTAGATGCCAAAAAAGCTTTTGATAAAATCCAACACTCATTCATGATGGAAACTCTACAGAAAATCAGAATAAATTATATTTCCCTCAATCTGATAAAAGTCATCTATGACAAGTCAACAGCCATCATTTTACCAAATGGACAAAAATTGAAAGCTTTCACTCTAACATCAGGAACAAGATAGGATGTCCACTGTCAACACTCCTTTTCTGTATAGTTCTAGAAACATGAGTCATAGCCATTAGACAAAAGAAAGAAATAAAAGGAATAAGGATAGGAAAGGAAGAAGTTAAAATATTCACAGATGATGTGATATTTTACATACATAGACGACCACATGATCTTTTATATAGAAGACTACAAAATCTTGACCAAAAGACTTCTAGATTTAATAACCAAATTTAGTACTCTAGCTGGATACAGAGTCAACACTCAAAAATCAACAGCATTCCTGTGTACAAATAGCAAACTCACTGAGCAGGAAATTAGGGAAACCATACCTTTCACAATAGCCTCCAAAAAATGAAATACTTAAAAATGAATCTAACAAAGGAAGCAAAAGACCTGTATACTGAAAATTATAGTACTCTGAAAAAGAAGATCAAAGAAGGTATCAGAAAGTGGAAAGATATCCCTTGCTTATAGATAGGGAAGACCAACATAGTAAAAATGGCCATACTCACAAAGCTGCTATACAGGTTTAATGCAATCCCAATGAAAATACCATTAGCATAAATCATAGAAATAGAGAAAACATTCCTAAAATTCATTTGGAAACAGAAGAGATTTAGAATATCAAAGGCAATCCTGGGCAACAAAGACAAGGCAGAAACATCAAATCCCTGACTTGAAATTATACTACAAAGCTATTGTGATAAAATCATCATGGTACTGAGAGGGGAAAAGAGACCTGAGGATCAGTGGAACTGATTAAAAGATTCAAGCACAACTATAATCATACTCAGCCACATTATCTTTGACCAAGGGGCCAAATATGTTCACTGGAAGAAAGATAGCCTCTTTAATAAATGATGCTGGAAAAACTGGCTCTCTACATACCATAAATTAAAACTAGACCTATGTCTATCACCATGCATTAAACTGAAGTCAGAATGGTTAAAAAAATCTAAATATTAAAGCAAAAACACTAAATCTACTGAAAGAGGAAGTAGGTAGAAGTCTTGAAGACATAGATGTAGGCAGAGAGTTCATGAACAAAACACAGACTGCAATAGAAATACTTGAAGCAATCAACAACTGGAATGTCAGCTTTTAAAAAACCTTTTGCACATTAAAAGAAATCACCAACAGAGTCAAAAGGCAAACCACACAGTGGGAAAAAGTTTTTGACAATCGTCCTTCAGACAAAGGACTTCTATCTAGAACATAGAAAGAAATGAAAAATATCATACTTCCCAAATCAAAGACCTAATCCAAAAATGTGTATCTGAGATGAACACACACTTTTCAGATGAAGAAATACAAATGGCAAATACATTTATGAAAAAATGTTCAACATCATTGGTGATACAAAAGATGCAAATTAAAACAACACTGAGATGCCATCCCCCTCATGAAAGAATGGCTGTCATCAAGCAATCAACCAATAACAAATGCTGGAGGAGCTGTGGGAAAAAGGATCCTTCTCCACTGTTGGTGGAAGTGCAGACTCATGCAACCACTATGGAAATCAGTGTGGAGGTTCTTCAAGAAGCCTTGAGTAGAGGTAACATTCTACCCAGGCATTCCACTTCTGGGTATTTTTCCAGAAGAATTAAAAACATCACACCACAGTGATATATGTGCACTCAAGTTTATAGAAGTACAATAGATAAATCTTGAAAATAACTCTAATGCTCATTAACTGAGAAATGGATTGAAAAGTTGTGGCATCTTTATACAATGGAACACTGCTTAGCCATAAAGAAAGAGAAACTGGAGACTTTTATAGGTAAATGGATGCAGCTAGAGACCATACATACTCATAAGTGAAATAAATCAGTCACATGTATAAACATTATTGAAAAAGTAAATAAAGTCTAAAATGTACAATAGATCTTGTGAAATGGGAAGAAAGAGGGTAAAAAGAAAGAGGAACTAGGATGGGGGAAATGGGAAAGAAAGGAAAGGAAAAGGGAGAAAAATGCAAGTCTGCTATTCTATTGGTGTCTCTTAGTTCATTGAAAAGGAAAATTTGTGCTAATATCCACTGGAGAACTTTTAATATCCATGTCTTATGCTCTGAGTAACTACTATGAAGATGATAATACATTAACTATTGTTATTCTTCTATTGTAACTACTGTGAAGATGACAATGTATTAACTATTGTTATTCTATTATTTTGTTATGTTGTTTTACTTTTTCAATAAAATTAAAAAAAAGAGGAAATATTAACTAAATTTGGAAGATATTATGACATGTTACAAAGCCATAGTAATAAAAATAGCATGATATTGATGCAAGGACACTGAAACAGATTAGTGAAACAAAACATTCAATAATAAACTCATTGACTGGAAATGAATATGGTAATAAAATGGCACTCAAAACATTGGAAAACAGAATGATTCTATCTTTTGTTTTGCTTTTAAAATTAAAAAAATAGAATGTGTAGTAGATGTTATTGGAAAAGCACTATTTTATGGAGAAACATAAGATTGAGCTTACCACAACATCATTTGTAAAAGTGGACCTTGGTGAATTAAAGTTCTAAATGTGAAACTATACAGTTGACTAGAAAAAATGTAGGACATTTTTGTGATCTTAAAGTAGGGAAAGATTTATTAAATAAAAATTTAAATGTCACATGCAAAGGATAAAAACACTTAATTTCATTACATCTGGATAATGTTATTACAAAAATTAGAATGTTAATAAATGTTCTAATGTCAAAAGGGACTAATATCTAAAACACATAGGAAACTAAATCAGAAAAAGTCATAAATCCTAGTGGGAATGGATGGTAAAACCAAGGAAACATGTATAGAATATGCACAAAATTGCATAAGAACATACGTGCATAGTTACTTGTGAGGGAAGGAAATGCCAGGGAGGGGCAATGCATAAGAGGGGGAACTCGGTTCCATCAGCTGAGGAGGTGTCTAACCTTCTTCAGCCGGGCTCAAAAGAGAAAAGAGGGAATATGCTTCTTTTCAGCCTCGAGCTCACCCTTTTCCTACTTTTACTTTGGTGGCCGTGTAAATGCCTTTCCCCTGGAGACTGTAAGCTCCGCGGCTGTGTGGATGAGCACCTGGACTGGGGTGTGTATGGTACCTGACACAGAACTTGTGCCCACATGTTAGCTTCCTGTCTCCATTTTGATGTTTTCTTTTTCATCTACTCCCCTGCCCCGGTCAACAGTTCTTTAAATAGTTCTTCATCACTGACTTCATTCTCCTGCTTCTCTCAGTTGAAATGTGCTTGGCGAGAACCCACGTGCAGGGGTTTCAGTCTTCTGTCTTGGATCCAGGCTTGGAGTTGTGAGCAGTGTTATGGCCACTCACTCTGCCACCTCGTGTGGAGTGCTGTTCGCCGGCCTGCACGTGTGCTGGTAATTTATCATGCGGCGCAGAACGCTAAAGCCCTTGCTCTCAGGCCTAAGTGAGAGACAGGATGTGGCTATCTGTTGGATTTCATTAAATTTGGCCTCAAACTTGTACCTTGCCTGTCAGTGGTACTATCAAAGAAGTTCCTTCAGGTTGTGGTCATTCCCAAGTTGGTGTAAATATTGTGTGGGTTTTGGGGGCACATCTGGGAAGAAAATCCCAAAAGGCAAATTTAGCTTCAAAGGCAGTGAGCCCCCTGTTACAGGAGGGTCCAGCGTCAGAGCTCTTGTAGTTTTGTTTTAATGAGGAACAAGAGAAGCTGGACGTGCGTGTTTACTGCGTGTCTTTCTAATTCTGTTATTTGCAGGTGGTCCAATGCCTCTGTGTCCAACCAAGCCAGAGTCTCTTTTGTGGGAGACCTGCTTATACTGACAGTCATCCCTGTGGGTCTTAACTGAGCCTTACTGGGGTGCCAGGTGCTTCCCCCTGTCTGGGTCTCCTGACAAAAACTTGGGTTGGAGTAGCTCCCAGTTCTTCAGATGGATTTCAGTAAGCAACTCCAGTAGGAAACAAGTTTTTCCTTTAGCATTCCTGGGTGAAGAGGGTGCAGTGTGTCAGGAGCACTGTCCTCCAATCTTGGGTCACTCCAGGTAGGAATGAAGAGTCAGGCAGACAGAGTGTATGATATATAGAAATAGAATGTGGCTCAAAGCTCACAAGCGAAGGCTCAAATGATCCATTTCAAGGAAACAGAAAGCTGAGGCACTCGTTCTGCTAGGCAGGGGAGAAGACTTAGGTGTCTCTGGCACCGAATTGAGTCATTTGTGAGTGGTGCAGGATGGAAATCATGTCAAGGGTGACTGAACCCTGCTTCTGCTATAAGAGAGAACAGGCATTAACACAGCTTATAAGACTGTAATATCTGAACACAAGGAAAAGTTTAAAAATGAAAGGAATTTCCGTGATAGTGAGCAACGTCACTGGAGGTGTCGCAAATGTGACTTGATCAGATGTGGATGCTGGTATTCAGTGGTTCAGTCTCCTGCTGTATGAGAATCATCTGATAAACATTTTAACCTCCCCAAGCTTGCCCCTTTGTCTCAGAAATTTCCCTGTAATTGATTTGTCATCAGACTAGACATCAGATTTCTTTTTTAAAACTCCCCTGTTAAATCCAATGTTGTTCCGTAGGTGAGAGCATCTAATCGTAGAGGAAAAAATGAGCTCGGGTTGGAAACATTGGGTCTGACATCCTGAAAGTTTTCTCCCTTATCTTTGAAATTATATTATCTTAACTTTCTGTTCTGAATAAAGATAGGTGCTTAGGTGGTTTCTGATGCTGACCTCCTTTCCCTGCCCGTCTTTCCTGTCAGTGAGGCTCGCTCCCCTGTGTGCACACCAGGACTCTCTTTGTGAACCTGCCTGCAGCAGCCGCCACTACTTTTACTCCTGGGTGCCGAGGTATTTTGTTCCCTTTGAGATCGATTGCCTGAAAGTGTTTTCTTGTCCCTCAAACTGGAAATCACAGCACTTTCTTCAAAGGGATAATTTTCTGTTGAACTGGCTATTCAAATAAAAGTGCAAGTGGAAAGGCCATTGACAGTAGTCTTCACTGTAAGGCTTTTTTGTCCTTATGTTGAATTGGTTTAGAAAATTCCAGAATCTCGTTAACTTCAGCAATTGGAAAGGACAATAAGGGATGATTACAAGAATTTCTGTCTATGGGTGCCTGTTAATTATCTGCATCCTGCCGGGCAGGTGATGAAATTAAGAGAAGGGTAAGATCAGAAAGACAGCTGTAGCAACTACTACCTGAAGTCCTAATCAGAGTCTGCTTCCTGTTTTCTTTGTAGGTGAACTTTTCATGAAAGTTGAGACCTCAGCTGCCTCTGTGTCCTTTTCCAACTCATCCGTTTTCTGTCTTTTTAGCTCCTTTGTGGGTAGATTGTGAGCTAGCACAGTGCCATTTTATAGAGTTCATCTTTATGTCTCTTACCTACTTTCAGGAAAAAAGATTAGGGCTTGATATTACAACAGGCTTCCTTCTGTACCTGTGAGGGGTAAAGGTCACTGAAACACAGTTATTTCTAGATGAATGGCAGCAATTCCTGCTCTCAAATTTTAACCTTCTAATCATTAAAATGTTAAGTATAAACAAGACAGACCTTATGGTACCTTAAGGAAATACATCTTTTTGAAAGAAGTTTTTCTCAGATACATTTTCCTAGACGTTTCATGAATTAACCTGGCAAATGTCCACATTCACTTCTTTATAGATTCTTGTGTTGTGTGCAGTGGGGTTCATGGAAGTATGTTTTTTAAGGCTCAAATAAAATCCTACTTGTTAGTTATTTCTCTTTTGAGTACTTGTTGGCCTCCTGGAGCTACGCTTTCTGTGACACCTTGAGTCTGAAAGTCTGGATGAAGAGGAGGAACTTTTGGGGGGCAGAATCTGAAAGATGAGAATGGAGGAATTATACTATTTTGTCTTGTCTATGTAGATGTTAAAATATTCATGTAGTTTTTGTTTGAATGTTAAAAATAATGCACATGCAGAAGCAGCAGTGCTGGGCTTCAGCAATGTGCTTTTCTGCATAGTAGCTTACCTGTGGTGCTAACCTGGCTTCTCAAGAAAAACGCACAGCATTAACACCAGATTTGGTGAGGAACAAACTTTTAGCCTAGCATTGACAACTAAATACTTCACCTAGAAGGCCACCCCTGCACAAGATTAAGTGTGAAGAAGTGCTTGTTACTCTGCGAAGTTCATCTTAACAGTTCTGGGCACTGTTAGGAATTACTTGCATGATCTGAGTACTACATTAGAAAATTTGTGTTAGCCAGTTTTCTGTTACTGTAACAGAGACAAGAGAATCAATTTAAAAACAGGAGAGGTTTATTTTGGCTCAAAGTTTTGCAGGTTGTGGCATGGTTGCTTAGCCCTGTTATCTTTGGGTGGATGGCAGGGCAGTGCATCACAGTGGGAGCACATGACAGAAGACCTTTCACCTCATGGCTGGAAATGAAAGGGAGAGAAAGAGGTCAGAGTTCCGCAGTTCTCTTACGTGCACCCCCAAACTTAAAACCTCTCCTATGGCTTCACATTCTACAAGTTGCGCCATCTCCCAGGAGTGCCACAGGTTAGAGACTGACACTCTAGTGCAGAGTCCTATGAGAGACTTCCTCAACAAGAACCAGTGCCCATGTGTGACAGGTGTACATTCCCTGCAACCTTCTGGGGACTTTCCTCAGTGTATGTTCCAGGTAACGTTACGTACCCTGGAGAAATGAGTCCACTGAACTGGAGGGAATCTTGGTATTCTTGGGCAGTACCCAGTAAGATAACCCCTTAGTTTTTTGTGACTTGATTAAATTAAAAATGATCAAACAAGAATATATATATATATATATATATATATATATATATATATATATACTACTGTTGTACAGGTGGATTCTCTGTTGGGAATTTATAGAAGACATGGTAGAAATGAGATATGGTAGAAACAATTTGAACTGTTTAATATAGCTAAAAGTACACTAGACCAATGTGATAAATATAAAGAGACCACATGTATGAATAATCCTTTGGTGTATATTTGCTTTGTATCTGAGTAAAACCCACAGTTCTATGTCAATCATGGATCTTCTGTAGCTAAGCTTATAGAGCAGTCTTCTTACTGGTGTTTTTATTTTATATGAGCTGCTACTGAACATAACAGGAATGTCATGAGCTCCAGGACCTGCTTTGGCTCAGCTAATTTCTTGTTTCCATTCCTGTGGAGGCATGGCCCATGAAGGCTGCTATGTGCCAGACTACTGGGTTAGTTGGGGAAAGGTGAAAAGGGAGAAGCTACTTTATTTCTCTTTCTCCCTCTCTATCTTGGGCTCATTGTTCGACAGCAGCTGAATTTATTCCATGGCTCCAGTTTCCATTGATGGGTCCACCATGGCTAGTCTCTTTTGGATGGTCAGCCTCCTAAAATCTGGAAGTTCCACCTCTTCTTTTTGTTCTCCAGCCTCGAGGTGGTATCAGCTTCCAAATAACTGGGTTACTGCATGAGTTAGTTTTGTGCTTGACTTCACCACCTGGGTAATGCATTCTACATGCTGAGTTCCCTCTGTTTTGCCTCTTGAAATGGTATATAATCCAGTTTACTCATTTTATACAGAAGGAATTTGAAGTCCTTTGAGATTATGGGTGC
This sequence comes from Dolichotis patagonum, assembly GCA_004027295.1. Classification (NCBI taxonomy): domain Eukaryota; kingdom Metazoa; phylum Chordata; class Mammalia; order Rodentia; family Caviidae; genus Dolichotis; species Dolichotis patagonum. Next base: position 22,380 of record PVJX010026901.1, read on the forward strand.
TTCCTAAGGTTCTTTGGAAGACAGACTTATAACATTCAAATTACTATGTGATTAAGAAATCAGAAAAAAACTATAATGTCTTTAATGTGAACATGCTATTTTAAAAATCCATGTACCAATATTCATGCATCAGCCCCTCTGCATAGCTCATCATTCTGCCTGTTATTTCTGTCTTTGCAAGTTATTCTTCGAGCTGCTGTCATCACCAAGTTCTCCTGGGAAACCAGTGCTTGTTTTTGCTGGGTGACTGCGTTACTCTCATGGCTGTTATTTCATTGAAAAGAGCTTTCAGAGCCTGGAAGGAAGAATACATCTCTCCAGACACCCACTTTATTGTTAACGAGGGACTCACCTAGTGGAAAAAGTCTGGGCCAATAATTCATAGAAGCACAGGGACCTCGAGTTCCAGTGTGAGGACTAATACCTTAGGGGGTTCATTTTTCCAAACACAGTGACGAGCCAGCTGCTGATAGCGATCAGTGCTTAGATGCACTGTGGTGGTGGCCATGGAGGAACAATACTCAGATTTTCTTTCCAGGAAGAATTTGCCACCTGGAGAGCCTTCAAGTTTAGTGCCACGAGGATCTGCCTCAGCTTTTGACCTAAAGCTACACTTTTCCTAGGAAGCTGTGAAACAATAAAAGAACATGGAAGGAGACATTTGGGCACAGCAATTTCTGCCCAAGGTAGGACTCCTCGAATGGGCAACATTTGCGTATGAGTTCCCATTAGTAAAACTTGAAAAGTTGGCATCATAGTCTAAGGTTCTTCAAGTTCAGCATTGCATTCTACCCATTACTGCCTTTTTCCTTTTTTGTTTTCATAGGTGTAAAGTCAGCATTATTGTATGAAGACTTTTCTTCCCCTTCTCTTACTCTCACTTCTTTTCCCAACAATGCCTCATGCTCCTAATTCTGCCTGGGTCTGTGTCCTGGAAGCCCCAACTGGCAGCTTTCCCTTAATCTCATTTACTGGTCTACTGGAAATGATACAGTAGCTGTCTTGTCGCCAGCACCTTAGCACTTTCCCAGTTTGCCAGCAGGAAGTAGCATTGAATCAGTTGATTCTATTTGTCTTGAGGGAATGTTCCTGTTTTCATTTCTCAGAATGAACGTGGATCATGTAAATACAGCATACACAGGTGGAATTGGGAAATATATTTTATTTGCTTTAGCTAAACAGATTGAGCCCCCAACCCCAACTGAATTTTGTGACAAAGACAGAAGGAAAGACTGGGTATTCAGTGGGAAACTGGTAATTTCTATCCACTTTACATATATTTATATCTGAAGAATCTTGATTTCATGAAAGCAGGGTGTTTGTCAATGATACAGATGGTAGTCATATAGGGAAGAGATATTTAACCACCTGCTTTTTGGTACAGTTAGAGAACGGATTTTTGCTCCCAAAAGAAAAAAATATGGGCTCTATAACAGCCTTATGATTGGAATCTCTCATTTAATAGATAAGGAAATTGTTACCAAGTAACAGAGAAGAGCTATTAAGCATTATTACTACAAGCGTTTCTTGAACACCTAAAAAGTATATATTCTGACTACTTGGGATTTGTACTAAGCAAAACAGTCAAAGGTCTCAACCTGAAAAAGGAGGATGGGGACCAAAGGCCAGACACATCAAAACCCCTTTGCTGTATTGCTTTGGGCCAAAATGACATAATTTAAGGTGCAGGAAATCAAACAAGGTAAATAATACATGACTGAAGATCATTATCTTGGCTTGGTTGGTCTGCTTTAAGAGACACTGAGATATTTTGCAACAATCTTCATCTTAACAATCTGATAATACCTGTTGACTACCTTCCATCCCCCAACCTCATCTTCATCCCTTCTTGGGCTTTCTCTGTACTGTATACACAAACGGTAGAGAACCAGAGCGGACAGAGCAAGGCTTTACCTCTCTTTCCAAATAATATCTGCAAACCTAATAAGCCATTTGAATGAAAATAACCAGGTAGTCAATTCTTTAGGAATGTGCCTTTAATTGACATCTTATTTATTATGGCTTGTATCTGGATGTCCCCCAAAGTCTGATGTAGTCATGGGGGCAGGCTTTTAGAGTTTGTGATTGATCCATGGCCTAATGCTTGGATCATGGGTGGGTATGGCCCATAGAGTGGGTATGGCCTACATACAATACAAGGGACAGAGTCTTCTTTTCCTGCTCCTCTCTTTTGTTCTTGATATTTTTGCTGTCTTTTGCTACCATGAACTCTTGCCCTATGCTATGAGCTACCCTACTTTGGACACAGCGGATTATGGACTGAAACCTCCACAAACCATAAACTAAGCAAATGTTTCCTTCCTTAATTTTTGGTGCTTGGTATTTTGCATCAGCAATGAAAGAAAAGTAACTAAGACACTAATTTTTTAAAAAAGTAATTAGTGTGGCAAGTAGGCAGCAGCATCCTTTACCTCCTCCATTAAAGCCAGAAACACTCTGAAAAAAAAAATCATGAGAACTACTTTGAAAAACTATATCTAGGCCCTTCACGCCCAGGAAGTCTCCCAGAAAGCAGCATCTCAGGCTGTCCGTTTGGGACCCGAAAGTCCCGGACCGTACAGTGGCCTGAGCTGTTTGGATTGAAAGTCTGCGCGGACCTGCATCTCGGCGCGACTCTTTGGGACTGGTAAGCACGCCCTTCATCCGCAGGGAACTGCCTGGAGATCAGCATCTGGGCCAGGTGTGTTTGGGCCCGTAGCCCCGCCCTTCACGCCCAGGAAGTCTCCCAGAAAGCAGCATCTCAGGCTGTCCATTTGGGACCCGAAAGTCCCGGACCGTACAGTGGCCTGAGCTGTTTGGATCCAAAGTCTGCACAGACCTGCATTTCGGCCTGTCTCTTTGGGACCCGAAACTCTCGGACCCGCAGAGTGGCCCGGGCTGTTTGGATTGGGAATATTGTGGAGACTGGCATCTTGGCCAGGTCTGTTTGGGATTGGGGACTTTTCAGAAACCAACATTCTGGCCTG
>PVJX010026902.1:0-25374 GCA_004027295.1 Dolichotis patagonum
ATGCAGAAATAATCCCAAACAAATTCATCTATTTGATCTTTGACAAAGGAACCAAAAATATACACTGGAGGAAAGATAGCCTAGGAAAGGATAGATACTGTAATAAACAGTATTAAGAAAACTGACTGTCCAGATGCAGAAGATTGAATCTATCTTAGATAGACCCCTATCTCTCACCATGTACTCAAGTAAAATCAATATGGATCAAAAATCTAAATGTTAAAACAGAAACACAATGTTTTGTAAGACAAAATAGGTAAAACTCTTGAAGTCATAAATATAGGCAAGAACTTTCTGAACAGAACCCCTATTGCATAAGAAATAGTACCAAGAATCAATAAATGGAATCAGATCAAATTTAAAATTCCTGTTCAACAAGAGAAACAACAAGTGGAGAGACACATATAGAATAGAAAAAAATTCACAGAGGACTAATATGTACACTATATAAAGAACTTGAAACTATTAGATCACCCACCCTCAAATAAAAGACTCAACTGAAACCATGGGTAAATGTAATGAATAGACACTTCTCAGAAGAAGAAATACAAATGGCCAATAAGTACATGAAAAAATGTTTGACATCACTGGCCATAAAAGAAATGCAAATTAAACAATACTGAGATTCATCTTACTCCAGAAAGAACAGTCATCCTTAAAAAGCCAGATAATAACAAATGCTGGCAAGGTTGCTGGAGGAAAAAGGAATTCTTCTACATTACTGGTGGAAATGCAAATGAGTACAACTACTGTAGAAATCAGTATAGAGGGCTGGGGATTTAGCTCAGTGGCTTAAGCGCCTGCCTGGCAAGCGTAAGGTCGTGAGTTCGATCCCAGGTACCAAAAAAAAAAAAAAAAAAAAAAAGAAATCAGTATAGAAATTCCTCAAAAAACTAACACTAGAAATTCCAGTCAACTCAGTTATTCCCCTTTTAGGTGTCTTCCCCAAAGACATAAAGACATCATGCTACACTAATATATGCACATCCATTTTCATAGCAGCACAATCAATAATATGTAAATCTTAGAATCACATTGTTATCAACAGATAAACAGAAAGAAATTGTGATATTCATACACTGTGGAGTATTACTCTGCCATTAAGAAAGATACACTTGAGTCTTTTGTAGGAAAATGGATGTGCCTTGAGATAATGTTAGGTGAAATAAATCAGACACACAAGCTTAAATGTTGCATGGTTTCTTTTGTATGAAACAAGGAGGAGAACAAAAAAAAAGCAGCTGAGAGGAGAAAAGAGGAGAAGAGGATATGAAAAGAATTAAGATATGCTATGTGCATGTGTAACTCCCCATGATGAATGTAATCATTATGTATTGCAATGTGTGTTAATAAAATTAAAAAATTTAAATAAAATAAAACAAAATTGTGTGGAGCAAAAACTGATAGAACTAAAAGGAGAAGTGGAATACTCCATAATTATCATTAGAGACATCATCTCTCTCTCAAGAACTGTTAGGAGACCCTGACAGAAAATTAGCAAAAATAATGGAATAAATCAACAGCATTGTTAACATACAGATTCTAATCAATATTTTTAGGATATTTAGAATTTATATACTACTTCACCAACAACAGCAGATAGTATTTTTTGAAGGACTCAGGGAAAATATATCCAGATATTTTGTGTCATTAAAGAAAAATTCAGTTTAAAAGAATTAAAATCATACATTCTGCAACCACAATGGAAACAGGCAAGAAATCGGTAATAAGAAAACATCCAAACAATTAGAACTAAAATTCTCTCTGAAACACATCTAAAATCCTATAGATCAAAGAAGTCTCAAGGAAAAGCAAGAATCACACTGAATCTAGTGCAAATGAAAGCAAAACATAACAACATTTGTGGGGCAAATTAAAACAGTGCTTGGAAATTTGACCCACCAAATGCATACAATAGAAAAAAAGACTATGCCCACATGCAAAGGAAAGAAACTAAACTCATAACTTTCAACATGTGCAAAAAACAACTCCAAATAGATCAAAATCTTAAACATTAGACTTGAAACTATGAAGTTACCAAAATAGAACACAGAGAAACACTTCAAAACAAAGATATAGACAATATTGTTTTGGATAAGACCCCAAAAGCACAAACAAAAACTAGTTAATATAATATAATTATTTAATTTAAGCTTTACCACAGCAAAGGAAACAAGTAACAGTGAAGAAACTCCTGACAAGCTTTAATATTTAGAATAATAATATTTAGAATAATGAACCCCAAAATTTCAACAGCAAAGTCTAATCTAAAAGTAGGCAAAAGATCTGAATAAATATTTATCAAAAGAAGGTATTAAATGGCCAGTAAATAAATAAGGGTGTGTAGCTATCTTTTTGATATACTGAATTAATATCCTTTGTCTATATACCAGGAAGAGAAATAGCTGGGTGCCATAGTCACTCTACCTCCAGTTTCCTGAGAAACCGAAATTCTATTTTCCATAATGGCTATAGTAGTTTGCATTCTCATCAACAGTATATTGTTTCCCCTTTTTTTTCATTCTTGCCAAAGTTTCTTTTTTGCCATCTTGCAAATAGTTATTTTACTTTCATTTCATGAATGACTATATAAAATGTGGTAAACTCACAAAATGGAATCATAGAAGGAAAATATTAATATTGATAATGACCTGTATTACTCGCCAGTGAAATACTCAGACTAAAGGACCGTATACACTCTAGGATTCCATGTTTATAAAATTATTGAAATAATGAAATTACAGAAATAGAGAACAGATTAATGGTTGCTACACTTGAGGTGCATGGGAGCAAGAGGAAGACATGGCTATGAAACAGCAAACAGAGATGTCTTTATAGAAAAAATATCCTGTACCTTGACTGTGTCAGTAACAGAATCCTAGTTGTGGTACTGTCCTATAAATTTGTAGTATGTTACTATTGGGGAAAATTAGGCAAAGAGTGCACGAGATCTCTCTGTGTTCTATTTACAACTGCATATGAGCCTCTGATGACTTCAAAATTGTTAATAAGTAATGACAATTCCTTGGCATCCAAGTTTAATGAGAATAAAGAAAAAGGATTTTTGTCATTTTTATTGTCTTCTATCCACAATCTCCTACAGCTGGAAAATGTCCATCTTTCCTGAGCATTCTGCAGAATTCCTAAACCAATTGTTTGCTGGTATATTCAATACTATGCTCTTTCTGCCCCACAGTATAAGAGTGTATAAAGTTTGACCAAGAAAGGAATTATTGAAAAGCTAAACACTAGCCTGAAGTTGGAGATAATTTCAAAATCTGTATGACCTCAGAAAATTCATTTAGTTACTTTGGTCTTCATGCCTCCTCCTACAAAATGGATCCCCAGTGTATCATAAAGCAAATTCCATAAAATTACATATTATATCACTGCAAGGATATAATATGTAATATAATATATTCAGTAACAGAATCCTAGTCGTGGTACTGAAGCAATCAATACTATTGCTTTTCTCTTCTCCTTATGTCAAAGGATCCATAGCTAAATAGTCATCTTGCACCACTTGAGCCTCACTCCCTCTCCTGCCCAGAAGGACATAGATGATTCTAATACTTAACAAATGTTGATATATGGCTTCTGGTGAGAAATAAAGCTGATAGCTTAAGAGAAAAAGCAGTAATAGCCACAACAATAACAAGAGCTACCATTGGTGAGGTACCGGTATTACATAAATTCTGTTTTAAGAGCTCTTTAGAGTTCAATTTTTAAAAGCAGTCCCATGAGGTAAGTGTTAATATCCCTGCCTCGAATTTCATACATAAAGACCTGTGACCCCTTACTTCCAGCAGGACCACTGAGCCCACACAGGACACCAAGCAGCCACTCCAGGGAGCCAAGGTTGGTCCGTGACCCGCCCAAAGACCCACCCAAAAAGGCTGACTGAGTTTCAGCTTCCTGCGCTTGAATGGAACTGGAAGAAAGGCAGCTCTGGGACCAGAGTGGCCAGGAAGGGCTTTAACTCACTGAGTCGTTCTCCTGTCCCACAGAGTCACCAGCTAGGGCCACGTGGAGCCCTCCCACAGCCTCCACAGCTGATTCCAATGACTTTGTCTTTGAACCAAAGTATCCACTTCAAGGCAAATATACAAAATATCATATTTTATTTCTTTTCATGATCTGAAACAAGCAGTCTCACTGTCAACATTCAAAGTGACTAAGTCATCCCTTGTGATAAATGTTTTGACTCGATGGTAAGAGTCTGGCAATACTCTAGAAAGGTTTTTCTAGTAGCCAGCATGACGTGTAGCAAATCAGCAAACCCCTTGTTGGCTATGGTCTCCTTATGGGTAACGGTGCTCCCTCAGATTGAAACTCTGATTAACAGAGTCACATTAATGACAGAGAAAAGTGTTCCACATTGGTCATCCCATCCACTAGGGCCAGGCCACGTGCCATTAGGGCCCCACAGGTGAACACTGCGCCATGGGCCCACATGGTTCGTGGGAAGCACGAAGGCGTCCACTGGGAGGTTTATGCAACTCCAGCCCAGCAGCAGCACAGTATGTGCAAAACTAAATGAGCAAACCAGAGATGAGGCAGCGAGCGGGACAGCCCTGGCTCAGCTGCAGATGTGTATACAGTCATCTGTACATTTACAGTCTGGAAGCTGCAAAAGCTGGAGTCAAGCTTGTTTTATGGTTCTATACGAGCCAAATATGACATTGAAGTGAACCATTCCATTAATATTGTATCACTGTGTCAATCTGGAATGCATTTTAATCGAAAGCACCCCTTGAAATGGTCTCCTTTGTTGTATTTTCTTGTTGGCTCGTTTTATCAACATCTGCTGTGTTTAGACAATATGAATTAAAACTGAGGAATGCTGTTTGTACTCAGCTACTTTTGTTGAGAGTGTAACATCCCAAGATTGGCAGTGTTTATGTAAATCAGTGTGGCTGACACAGCCATCATAAACAAATGAGGAAAATATAACAAACACATTGTTCACACAGGAAATGTTTGTTTTGAGACTTGGCTTTGGTCTCAACAGATTGATGAAGAGCTGCTGATACCGCAGATCTGGCTACGCTGTACACCAGACCACTCCACCAGCCAGCCAGGCCACTCCACCAGCCTGCGGCCAGTAGAACAAGGGCCCCAAATGCTGCCCCCGCCCCAAGGTATTTGTTGAGGTCCACCAGCTGACGCATCAAAGGCAAGTTGGATTTTGACACCGTGTGGTGTGCAGAGAGCCAGTGCAAACCCGCAGGTCCACCCAAGTATCTTCCATGACCAACTGGCCACCATCACAAAACACAAACTGAGAAAGGTTCCAGTAAGGACCTCTGACATCGGCCCTAATCTCATTCAGAAAGAAAGGATGATAGGAAAAAAAGCCACACAAATGCACAATGATACGTATGTACACTGATGTATAATGATACATACGTGCACTTACAAAAGTCGAGAAATTACTCACACATCCATCCATGAATGAACTGATTAGACATCAGGCCATCCTAACTGCCACATACCATGTCCCTATGAAACAGGAGGAGATATGGCTTATGTGTTGACAGTCTTATCTGTCTTAGGTACATGAACGAAAAGCACAGGAGATGACATAAAACACACTACCATTTATGTTCTTTAGACTGGGGCTTTAGGTCCATGACAGGCAACATACCTAGCAAGCCCAAGGTCCTGGACTTGATTCTAAGCAAGAACCCCCCCCCCCAAAAAATAGTTTTTATATTTGCTTGGATAGGTTTAAGATATTATTTCCAACTGGTAGTTACTTGGAGGGAGAGGTACTGGGAAACTATGTGTTTAAAACCAGAGATAATTCCATTTGTTATTTTCATACTGTTAGATTTTATTATGTATATGTATTATGTAAAGTATTTTCAGAAACACCCACTAAAATGACCATGATCAAAATGATAGTAATAAGTGCTGGCAAGAATGTTGAAACATTGAAACCCTCATTCATCTCTAACTAGAATGAAAATTAGTATAGCCACTTTGGAAAACAGCTTGGCATTTCCTCAAAAATATTAAATGTAGTGTCCCCATCTGACCCAGTAACTCCACTCATATGTATACTCCCAAGAAAAATAAAAACCTATGTCCATAGAAAACTTGCAGGTGAAAGTTCACAGCAGCATTATTCTGCAAAAGAGAAGAAAAAGCTCTGTGCTCATCAGCTGAGGATGAATGTGTGAGCAAAATGTAGCATATCCACGCAATATATTCAGAAATAGAAAAGAATGAGGTACCGGGGGTCAACGTGGATGAATCTTGAAAACATTATGCTAAGTCTTAGCATAATATGTGGCCAATCATGGAAGGCTATATAATGTAGCCAAGGCATGGGCCGAAACAATAATACATAAATAATGAATGTCTAATGGCAAAATTGCAGTTATCTACCCGCTAGCTGGAGGAGGACGCACAGAGGATTTTCCTGAAATGTCTAAAATTCCCCCATTCAGCGGGCAGTGAGTTCATCTTTTGAAACATGAAGCCAAAACTTCTATGAGTTTGAGCTGTAGACTCTGGAGCTGTCTCCGGGGATCCTGACTCTTCACTTCATAAACACTAATCCAGCATGTGGGCCCAGGAGACCCATGAACACCTAAAATATTTTCCTACTGTTGGCTATACCCATTCCACGTGCTTTCCTACCTTTGCCTATCAAGTTGTCAACATCCGTGAGTGCTTTATCGTTGAAGAAACAGATGAAGCAAGAGAGGTCAAAAAGAAGTACAAGTACAAAGGGCTCCCGTAGGCTCCAGTGGCAGCCTAGCTAAGGTGAATGGGGTTGTAGCTCTGATGCAGACTCAGCGTGCTGAAAACATCAAGATGGTGTGTGTGTTATTTGAATTTCGGGGACTGGAGTGTGTGTTATCAACAAAGGATTGGGATCTGGGCCTATGGTTTACAAGATGCCTTCAAACACTCCCCTCATAGCACTTAGAGAGGAGAGCACATGACTCCTTGCCATCTCTGCCTGGTTTTCCAGGCCCTCGCCATTTGCTGTTCACTTATTTTTCTTATGTGTGGAGTCCAGATCTTTTTTTTTAAGACCCTGCCTTTGACCAAGAGTTCAAGGATCAAAACCAAGGGAAAAGAGGACAATTTTTAACCACAGGTGGCAGAATGGAGGAAGCAGTGGTGGGGAGAACTTCCTCTGGGTGTTCACAGGTGCTGACTAAGATGTGACCCAGTGTGGCACTTGTGGCCGAAATCTGTGTGGGGAATGCCCAAAGATACCTTGGAGCTGCTGATGGTGTTCCTACTGGCAAAAAGGATATCGAGGAAATTCTTGAGACTGTTATAACCCCAAGTTTACAAGATCAGCAATCAAGTAACATCCAACTGTTAGTATTGCTGGAGAGATCCTGCACTGTTATAAAATCTCTGTTCCTAAATGAGATAGGTCGCTTGTCACACACAAAGTTCTTCTCTCTCCCCACTCTTTCTGGACACAGCAGATCCATTGTGTTGTGACTTCAGAAGGATTGCAGTACTGAACACTGCATATCTTCTGAGTAGTAATTCAGGAAATCAAAGTTAGGAGGTGGCTGAGATCAACATACTGGGTCATGATGAAAGAGTTGTATGACCATTTACTATTGCTTTGTTTGACAGAAGGAAATAATTAGGTCTGGCAATCATTCTCTGTTTTGGAAGAGAAGTAACACCTCTTTCCCAGAGCTTGGAATTGTTCTCCACAATCAGCAACCACAGAGTATGTCTTAATATCTAGATTATACCACGTTTCTGAAATAGAAAATCTTCAGCAAAAGACATTCCACTGTACTTAAAATCTATTTTTAGAAGCAACATTTTGTGATTTATAAGATGCAATGTTTTCTTTACCAATTCCTAAAAGAATGAGAAATTAGTAACCACTATATTTTGTGTGCACCTGTAATCCCAGCACTCTGGGAGACTGAGGCAGAAGGATCACAAGTTCAAGTCCTTCCTGGGAAGTACAGCAACTTAGTAAGACCCTGTCTCACTATTTTCAAAAAAAGATATGGATGTAGCTCAGTTCAAAGGCCATGGGTTCAATTTCCAGTACCCCAAAAATAAAATAACGAAGACTAAAAAGAATATCAAAATACGTTACTTGCATTATAATTCAAAACCTAAATTATATTTATAAATTCATGGGCAGGATCTTTCAGCAATAAGCTTTGCAAGCATATCAGTCTATCAATTGATCAAATAATCACTGAAATAATCCAACCATAAAGCTGGACATTTATCATCATCTATAAATTGTCATGGTCACTTTATCATTGTGAACATCAGAAGAGTTCAACAGGTATTTTCACCAAATCTCCTTAAAAACAGTAACCAAGTCCATTTTTAATGCCTACCATGTTTTTGACCCTTGAACGTCCTGTAAACAAAATCATAATATGCAACTCTCCTTAACTAAAACACTGAAACACTGACAGCTAGAGCAAAGAGGGGTTTAGACTATCTCATTTATTTTGAGGTTTCTAGTATCTCCAGAAGATTCAGCATCTACTAATAGATGGCTGCGTGAATGCATGATGCCTGTAAATTTATAATAAAAAAAAAAGAAAGGGGGACTACTTCTGACTAGACTAACAGTAACAACCTAGAACATTAAGAATGTTAGCTTCCATTATTGTGAAAAAATATCTGAGATAATCAACTTTTAAGGAGCAAAGGAATATTGGCTCATGGTTTCAGAGGCTTTGGTCTATAATTGATTGGTTTCATTGATTTTTGGACCTGAGGTGACGCAGAGCACCAAGAAGGGAGCATATGATGGGGAAACTACTCACTTCATAGTTGCCAGAAGATACATAGAGAGGAGGAAGCTGAGGTCCAAATATCGCCTTCAAGGCCGTAGCCACCATGGCCTAACTCCTTCTTGATACCTGAAGTTTCCACCACCTCCCAGCAACAACACGCAAGCTGGACACCAAGACACATGGAACTTTGGGGAACATTTTTCCAAACCATAGCAAAGGTGACACAGAAAAAGCAGGAAACAAGTTCTCTATTCTAAACTGTATTGCAGAAGAACACAAAGAAAGGCTAGAGTTACCAAAACAAAATTTTTTAAAGGCATGTACAAACAATTCACATGTTCAAAGGCACACTGTTACTTATACTATTCATAATAGCAAATAAAAATTTCTAAAAAGCACCATTTTTGTAATTCTTTCCTCTTCCCAGAAGCAAATTATTGCATCAATTTGGTGTGATTGCTACATCTTTTATTCTTATATTTATGCACACATGTGTGTACTTTAAAAATGTACAGGTATAAAAACCTGTAGGGTAACTATATACCTGCGTGGTATACAACTACGTTGGTCCACAAACTGCTTCTGGGAAGAGGAAAGAATTACAAAAATGGTGCTTTTTAGAAATTTTTAATAAGTCTTTATTCAGTCAACTTTGTTCAGCCAACACTTCATGCTAGGAATTTTTCCATATCTAAAACAACAAACGTTTGTTTCCATTTATTTGCTATAATGAGTATAAGTAACAGTGAAATAAATACCCTCGTCTCAGCTCCTTTGTAAAAACATAGGAGTGAAACTGCTGGCCTACAGTGCATGGGCATTTTTGTGTTTTGTTTCCTATTTTTCAACATATTTAAAATGGACATATAGAGCTGGGCATGGTGGTGCACTCCTGCAATCCTGGCACTTGGGAGGTTGAGGCAGGAGTATTGTTGCGAGTTCGAGACCAGCCTGGGCTACAAAGTGAATCCAAGGCCAGCCTGAACTGCATAGCAAGACCTTGTCTCAAAAAGACAAAAATAGATAAATAAATAATAAAATAAAATGGACGTATAAAAATTGTACATATTTATGGGGTACCAGGTGATGTTTTGATACATACATACACCACACAAGTGTTCAAAGCAGGGTAACCATATCTATGTTTTCAAAAATGTATCAGTTTTTTGCAATTAAAAACACTCTAAATTTGTTCTCTTGGATTTTTGACATAGATAATACATTATCCTTTTCTGTAGTTACCCTACTGTACAATAACAGAACAGAAATTCTTGCTTCTGTTGACTGCAATTTTGTGCCAGTAATCACCCTTTTCGCATCTTCCCTCCTTCCCATTCTCCCCACCTTCTGGTAACCACCGCTCTCCTCTCAACTTCTATGAAATCTACTTTTTTTGTATTTTAAAAAAGCATTTTAAAGAGTAAATGGAAAATATAACAGACAATATAAAATATTTATTAAAATAAAGATACAGTTATACATGTAAATGCAGACTTTTTAAGATTCTCCATATGCAGGAGATCACACAATATTTGTCTTTCTGTGCCTGGTTTATTTCACATAACATAATTGTCTCCAGTTCCATACATATTGTTGCAAATGACAAGATTTCATCATTTTTAAGGGTGAATTGTGTTCCATCATGTATATACATCCACACTCTCTTTATCCATTCATCTATCTATGGGCACTTAGGTTTGTTCATTTCTTAGCTATTGTAAATAGTGCTGAAATGAATATGGAAATTCAGATGTCCCTGTGACATTCTGATTTCATTTCCTTTCGATGTAACCCAAGTATCAAGAGTACTAAATCATAATGATAATTCAAGTTTTAATTTTTAGAGAATACTGCAATGTTCCAGTGTGGTGGAATCAAGGCCTGGAACACCAGAAACCACTTGGGGACAGGCAGAAATATCTACCCAGACAGGAGCCTGGTCTCCCTATGCAAGTATTCCTTAGGAGAAAGCCAGGCCTGGGTGGGCACCCACCAACCTCAATGCCTCAATCTCAGCCTGTAGGTCAACTTCTTCCTGTTCTATGCCCCCAGACTTGTTATGCCAGCTGCTGGTATTCCTCCCGACCATATCTGACTGTCCTATGCATGTTTCTCCAGCTTGGATGACCACTCAACTCCAAGATCACACCAGTCTTCTAGCCAACCCAGCATACGTAGACTAGCAGCTAAGGGCCACAACTGTTCACTTTACTTTGGCGCAGTAGATTCTCCAGACCAGTTGAGCAGAACTACATCTACTGGCATTGGAAGACAGAGAGAAGACAATGCCTGAAAATCATCCTCACCACAAGTCCTTCTGCCAGTCATGAAGTGAACAGTGGGAGCCTCAAAAGTAATTTTTGATCATTTACCTATACAATAAAAAGCTATATTATTTTATATCTTTTTGTCTCACTTGTCCCAGGAGCAAATGGGTCCTGCAGCACACAAAAGGCAATTCATAGACTCAGTTAAATATTCCCTACCCCTCCTTGTTTGTGCACTGTTTTTCTTTCCACCTAGGTCTTATGTCTTTCTGACTCGAGGGTTCATTAGATACTAAACCTTCCACATTTTGTATGCCTGTTAGCAACACCATATGTTGGCGTTCCTTTGAAGGAACAAGCACTGAACCCCTGACCCTGGTCAGACCCCAGCAGATCCATCAAGTGCAGCACGTTTTCACAGCATTCCTCATCACTGAACACCAGAAGGGACCAGTCATGGTCAGAGCCCCGTTTGGCAGCCCCTCTGACGTCTCTGTCACTGGCTTTCTGAACCTTGCAGGGCAAGGCAGTATAACCACAGAGAGTGGGAAAAACACGCTAGGAAAAGAATTAAGGGCCAATCTAAAGAGATTATTTTCTATCTTTCATGCCCATCTATCCTGGTCAGTGATTCTGTTGATGGGAGTACAGTGGTACCTCCGTTCTCGACAGCTTTTGTTTGTAAACAACTTGGTTCACAAACAAGCATTTAGCAAAATTTTGTTTTTGTTTGCAAACTCTGCATGGGGTGACAAACACAACCATAGCTATCTTTCCCAAACAAACACACATGTGGCCATCTTGTCCAAGTCATAAAACAAATTAAGTTCATCAGATGGAGTACACCTTATTTGGTTTCCAGAAGTGGAGGTTTTTGCGGAATTTTTTAAACCATATCCATGATGTTGTATCATAAGGTTGCTAGAACTGCCTACAACCAGTCATTGAGGAAGCAGAGGAACCTGGAGGCACTGAGCTCTGCCAACACTCAGTGTGCAGCGGGTGCAGCCCTGCAAGGACCCAGCCTCATGGAGCCCAGCGTTGCAGAGCCTGGGCTAAGAGGAGACCCACTGGGGCAGAAGTCAGGCCATGGGAAGCCCCAAAGGAGCTCACGCTTGGGGGTAGCTGAGGCTAAGCCTGCTGTTCTGGTCTGGCTATCCTGCCAAGTGCTTCTGAAGTCCTCAGAAACCATGAAAAAAGGTGGCTTGGGATGGATAAGAAGAAAGACTTTTAATGACTACTAGACTCATTTCTTAACCTTAAGTAAAAGTAAATCAGAAAATGCTTTACTTTTTAAAAATAAAAAATGAACACGTATCTACAGAACTCTAATGACACCTAAGGCCCCATTCATTGCCAATTCTTTCAAAACATTGAGAAGTTAAAACGCCTGTCTAAATAACTTCTTTTATAGTTATAATGTCCGATATTGCAGTCTGTATTTGTGATCACAGGCTCTACAGTTGAAGCCTGGCCTGGAAGAGCAGTACACCTCTGGCCAAGAAGAGTCCTCTTTAAGTCAGTTCCTTGTCCAAGGCTCAACAATTGGGATGCCCTGGGGGCTGCTATAATGTTGTGAGAGCTGGAGTTGGGGGAGTAATCATGGATTGGGTTCACCCATCCTGCCAATTTCAGCGAGCTGCTACGATGGAGCCCAGTGTCGCTTCTGTGAAAGAGGCCTCATGATAACCTCCTCACAGGGCTCTAACAGGCCCAGGTGGGAAGATGCACACACGCTGGGCCAACACCTGTGAACAGCAGAGATTCTTGCTGAATTCTCAGCCACCTCCAGACAGGCCTGTCCTGACAGTGGCCACCTGGTCTGTACTGGAGAAAAGCTGCTCCCTGTCCCCACACTCCCTCTGGCCATTTGTCCTGGTTGTGTGCTCCCTCCGTCAGGCGCTGACTTAATATGCCTGTGCCCAGATACAGGCATACCTAACCCACACACGTATATTCCCCTCACAGTCCTGCACCTAGGCGCCTCTCCACAGTTTAGCACACATGTAAAGAAGCATACACACACATTACTAGCACACCTGGCTCACCTGATCCCTGTGCCCACACACGTACACACTATTACGGTTTATATTGAGACGTTGGCCCAAGAGCTCTATGTTCTCACGGGCTTTGGAAGGTGATTGGATGGAGCTTAGAGCTGACTTGTGGGAAGTGCGGCCTGGTCAGAAGTGAATCACTGAGGTGTGACCCAGAAGGTCTCCTGGCTCCTGCACTGATCACCCAGCTTCCCATCACCATTACAGGAGCAGCTTCTTCTCTGCCATGCCCTCTGCAACGCCCCGCCTGCGTTGGAGCCAGAGAAACATGGACTAAAACATCTACAAACTGTGAGCCAAAATAAACCTCTCCTGCTTTTAGTTGTGGGTATCAGGTAGGTGTCTCAGCAAAGAAGAAAGTGACTAAGGCACAAACCTTACATACAAATAAGTACACATAAACATATTTCTAACATTCTCATGTTCACTCCCACATACGCTCACACATATTCACAATTAGATGGAGACCCACAATGCTAACAACACACTTTCACACTCAGTCGCTGTGTACTGATCCATATGCACCCCTACTCACACAGACCCACATGCAAACATGCACACACTCACACACAAAATGGGACACATGCTAGATATCTACATTCTGACAGACACAATATACACACTCACACCTGTTGACACACAGGTGTTAACATGCACACATAGCCACACACACACTCCAGGACTCACTGAACTTCTTGAACCATGGTGACAGAGTGGGGCCTGTGAACTCATTGCTCCTGGGTTAAGACAAGGCAATCCAGGAAATGGGAGTGTCTAGAAACTGCTGGAGCAATTTAACAGAATAATTTCGTGTCTGTTGGATCTAAAATAAACTACTCATGCTACATACATCTACTTTTTAAATTTCATTTTTAATCATGTATTATAATTTAGAAAAACGTACTTGTGTGATACACTGAAAATTGGAAAAAAACAGAAGGTTATTCTTCACCTAGGTGTGATGGAACCCAGAGCACTTGCCTGTGAGCCATCTGAATCCCAGCCTTTGGTCACTTCACACTCTTGGCACTGAGCCAGAGGATGCTCAGGTTTTCAGAAGGAATTTTTTTCTGTCCCCTGCAAGGTCATGGCCTCCCTCTACTCAGGCCTCTGACCGACAGCAGGCAAGGGTGGCGACGGTGGGAGAGGCTGACCCACAGTAGCAGAAGCAGCCCACCCTGGAGAGAGGTGGCCCACAGTGGAAGGCACAGGCCAGGTTTCCTAAGACGGGGGAGAAAGAAGCCTGCCACGGGTCCCATTCGTGAAAGCCTGTGACCTAGGCAGCTAGTAAGGGACGTGCCTTGCTTGCCAGTCACGGAGTCACTTAGACTGGACTTGGAAAGTGTGAGAAAAATCTGGCAAGTCAGAAAGGCAGACAACACAGAGAAAGAAGGAAGCTGTTAGCTAATAAAATTCCAGACCTGTAAATCTACCTTCCAGGGAAAACAGCCCAATGGGGGTCTGCTGGGTGACCAGCACAAGAACACCCAACTAGCACCTTTGATGTCCCTGCTTCTTCCCGCCACTCACCGGGCTCAGGCAGGCGAGCAGAGGGCTGGTGGCCTGCAGAGGCCTGGCAGGGAGCCCTGCACTGTGAAAGCAGGGCCGGAAGTGCTCACTGGCTCTGTGTTTACATAGGAAAAGGCAAGGCCCTAGGTCACAGACTTCACTTCACCATGGGGCAGGACCACCTGACACTGCGCCCTGTGGACAACCAGTTCCAGGACACTCAGCCTGAGCACATAGGAAGTGCAGCTGTGGGGATGACAAGGACTCAACAGCACTGGGTTTTTGTTTTTGTTTTTGTTTTTTCAGTTTTTTCAATAGCTTGCATCAAAAACACTAGTCAGAGCATCAAACAGAGCATCAAAAATACTAGTCTTTTTTTTTTCTCAAACTTAAGCAGTGACTTAGGATACAAGTCACTCTTGGAGCATGATAGGGACCTGCAATGAGCATCATTTTTGTTCTAAAAGAAAAATAGATATCTTCTAAATCTCATGTTGTTTGCTTCTTAAGCACATGCTTGAAATATATTTGAGGTACAAAATATAACTCAGTGTGACTTTTTTCCCTCAGATTTGTCACCAGCCATTTCTCAGAGCAAGGAGTACACATTTGCTTCGATCCTGTCTTTTACAGAATCAGGAAGTTCCTTAAGCCAAGAAGAGCAGGACCCAGAAGGGACCCCACCCAGACGGTGCTGCCCATAACCAGTGCTTTTCACGCGTCAGTCACCTTGGTGGAGACAATTGCCTGGTTTCTTTCAGGCCCTAACTTTGTCCTAAAACTCTGCATGCAGACTCTCTGAGAAGCCCAGGGATTTGGTGAGACACTAAGCTCTCCTCTGCTCCGCTCTCTGAACAGCATAGCAGGCTGACACTCCTAATGGTGGTGCTCTGTTTGTACGGAACTTGGCGCAGTAAGTGGTCCACTACACACCTCCTTTCCGAGAAGAAAGAGGCTATGCACTGAGGTCTTCTTCGGCTTCTTCCCAATCTAGTGGCCTTCAGAGAGATTTGAATGAGGTCTCAGTTGAAAATATCGACCTGGTCTGAGGTAGTGATCCAGTCTCAGGTTCTGACTGTGTGAAGGTGGTGACCTACCGATAGGCAGGGGTCAAATAGGTTATCAAATCTGAGACAAGTTATGGTTAGATATGATTTGAGTTTATCCCCCAAGGATTCATATGTTGGGAGTTTGTCCTAACTCACACTGATCTTGAGATGTAAAAGGGGATCAATCACTGGGAATACTGCTCTCAAAGGAAATGAAGGTAATTCTCATGGGTCTCTGAGTTAGTTATTAAGAAACTGAATTGTTAGAAGAGCTGGTCTGGCCTCTGAATCACGTCTCAGGTTTTCAATGTGATCTCTCCCTTTTGTACACGCTCTCACCACAATGTCATCCACCAGATGCCAAAACAGTAGGGCTATTTGATCTTTGATTCTTAGCTTCAAGACTGTGAGCTAAAGAAGAAAACTTTTTCCTTTGTAACATAGCTTGTCTCAGGTATTGTGTTATAGTAGTGCAAAGTGGACTGATATAGATAGTGATGTGGTCTGAGGCAGTAACACAGTCTAAGTAACCTAGTCTGTAACAGCGATCCAGCCTGAAGTAGTGATCCATGTGTAGCCGAGATCTAGTCTGTGACAGTGATACAGCCAGTGACAGAAATTAGGCCTGCAATGGTGCTTATCATCTTCAAAGCTTTGAAACACTTGTTTTCAGGACCCATCCAAACCCTCTTAAATTAGATCTCTGCTAGAATAGATGGTCTTTATCTCAATCTGATAAAAGCCCTCTACAACAAACCAACAGCCAACATCATACTAAATGAACAAAAACTGAAAGCTTTCACCCTAAAATCAGGAACACGACAAGGATGTCCACTGTCTCCACTCTTATTCAACATAGTCCTGGAAACGTTAGCTGAGACAATTAGACAAGAGAAACAAATAAAAGGAATAAAGATAAGAAAAAAAGAAGTTAAACTATCATTATTGGCAATAACATGATACTCTATTTAGAAGACCCCCAAAAGTCCACCAAAAGGTTTCTAGATTTAATAAACAAAATCAGTAAAGTAGCTGGTTACAAAGTCAGAACTCAAAAATCAATAGCCTTCTTGTACACAAATAGCAAACTCACTGAGAGAGAAATCAGAGAAACAACACCTTTTACAGTAGCATCCAAAAAAATGAAATACATAGGAATCAATCTAACAAAAGAGGTAAAAGACCTCTACACTGAAAACTAAAGTACTCTGAAAAAAAGATATTGATGAGGATATTAGAAAATGGAGAGATAACCCGTGCTCTTGGGTGGGAAGAGCTAATAGAATGAAAATGGCTATACTTCCAAAACTGTTTACAGAGTCAGTGCAATCCAAATCAAAATTCCAATAGCATATCTCAAAGAATTAGAGAAAACAATCCTAAAATTCATCTGGAGCCAGAAGAGACCTAGAATAGCAAATGCAATCCTGGGCAACAAGACAGGAGACATCACAATCCCTGACTTGAAATTATACTATAAAGCTACTATGATAAACAGTGTGGTACTGGAAAAAACAAAACAAAACACCAGACTCAAAGATCAGTGGAACAGATTAGAAGATGTAGAAACAACTCCAGATATACTAAGCCACTTTATTTTTCACAAAGGTGCCAAACACATTCACTAGAAGAAAGATAGTCTCTTTAATAAATGGTGCTGGAAAAACTGGCTCTATACGTGCCAAAGATTAAAAATGGACTCATCTTTTACCATGTAGTAAGCTAAAATCATAATGGAACAAAGATCTTAATATTAAAATAGAAACATTAATTCTCCTGGAAGACAGAGTAGATAAAACTCTTGAAGACATTAGCATAGGCAAAGACTTTACAAATAAAACCCTGATTGCACAGGAATTATCACAAAGCATCAACAACTGGGATCTCAACCTACTAAAAAGCTTTTGCACAGCAAGAGAAACCACCAACAGAGTGAAGAGACAATCCACAACAGGGGATAAAATGGGTGCCAGCTCTACCTCAGACAAAGGATTGCTATCAAGAACATATAAAGAACTCAAAAAAAAATTTAGTTCTCCCAGATTTAAAGACCCAATCCAAAAATGGGCATCTGAGATGAATACACATTTCTTAGATGAATAAATACAAACAGCAAATAAATATGTGAAAAAATGTTCAACATCACAAGAGATGCAAATTAAAACAACACTGAGATTCTATCTCACACCAGAAAAAATAGCTATTATCAAGAAATCAAGCAATAATGAATTTTGGAGGGGCTGTGGGGAAAAATGAACCCTTCTCCACTGTTGGCAGGAATGCAGACTGGTGCAACCACTTTGGAAATCAGTATTGAGATTCCTCAAAAAACTAGGACTGGAGGTCCCATTCAACTCAGCTATTCCTCTTCTGGGGATCTTCCCAAGAGAATTAAAAACACCATACCACAGTAATGTATGTGCATCCATGTTTATAGCAGCACAGTTTGTAATAGTCAGATCTTGGAAACAACCTAAATTCCTATCGACTGAGGATTGGATAAAAGAGATGTGGTATTTATATACAATGGAGTACTATTCAGACATAAAGAAGGATAAACCAGAGACCTTTATTGGTAAGTGGATGCATGTTAAGAACATACTCATTAGTGAGATAAATAAGACATACATGTGTAAACACTGTATTGTTTCATTAGTGTGAGAAGCTGCAAGAAAAAACATATGTATATGTATATAAAAATAATAGTTAAGATAGTTATACTACTGATTTCTCTGAGTTCACTAAAGAGAACGATTTGTGCTGGTATTGTTCGGACAAAGGAATGCAGATGTCTTGTGCTCTGGGTGAATGATTTGGTGATGGCAGTGAACCCTATATGTGCCATGGTTGCCCCCTGATTGACATGTTTTGAAATTTTATTGTAGTTTATTTTTTCTTTTCTTTTTTTAATCCTTGAAATAAAACGGATTTGCAAAAAATTTAGACTGTGGGTGAAGCCCGACATGCTCATTTTAACATTCTTCAGGGGTTCTTCTGTGCAGCCAGGCTTGAGATCCTGACTTCCAGCATGGAGCAGCAGTCAGTCAGTGTCCTGGTAACCAAAGAGCTAGAACGTATGAGCCGCTGCCATACTGGACCTCCATGGGCTCAGGTCTATGACCCTGCAAGACAGATCCAAGCAGTTATGAGGGCACTTCAGGGGAGTCTGACAAGGACATTCAGGTTTTGGTGGGCTCATCCCCAGTCAAGCATGCTCAGCCCATTAGCACCACCTTTTGAACTAAAGCATAGGGTGATCTCTATGTCACTTCAAGGATAGTTTGCTTTTGCACAAATGAAGCTTAGAACAATGCATCTTGCAATGCACTAAGGTTACCAGGGCATAGTCCTGCAAACAAGCAAGCCCTAAGGAACTGGCCATACTGCCCTGGGGGCCAGCTGTTCACAGTCCTACCTGTGCAGGAAACCCCAGGGATCTTACAGGAGAACTGGCCAACTGTCTTGGCTGCCCTGCACAGCCCACTGCAACCTCCACTTCCCACCAGGCTCCCTCACTTACCAAAACTTGGAGCAGGGACCCAGGATTATGAAATAAAACAAAAGCATGCATGTCCTCTTTCTGGGGAGCTGTGTTACATACTGTTTGGGCCCGTTAGAGAGCCAGGCTGCAGAGGTTTTTAATTTACTGATGGCTCAAGGAAGAGTGAGCTGCCTGCGCCAGCCAGATCGCCTCTGTTAAAAGGGTCCTGCTGAGTGGCTTCCCAGAGGAAACTCTGGCAGGACTGAATTCCTGCTTTTGCACTTCCTGCCTGTGTCTGCCAGTGCCTGTTGCCAGACAAGCAGAAAGCAAGACAGGAGGGAATGCTCAGGCCCTGGGGCACTCAGCTGGCAAAAACAGGCAAAGCCTCAGGTGACTCTGCTCACACATTTCATTCCCTCTCAGAGCAACCACGCACCCTCCGACAACGCACACAGCATACAACTTGCCTGCAGTACACATTTGCATCATTTGGGGTTTCCACACCCTTAAAAACTTGTTACAAGTAAGGGAAAAAGTTATCACATTCTCTGGATGCCAGATAGAAGTCTTTAAATCCATAACATGTGGCACATTGGCTTGTTTTCCTATATGCCACGTCCTTGAAGGAACCAGCCACGTGGGCCAACAGTGACCTTCAAGGGACCAATGAGCCTAGGCCTCTGCTGGGATTGCCCCCAAGTTCCCTGAGTCCCATGTCAGAGAGCACAGTGACTGTACCTAGGCCCAACCATAGGTCTCACAGACCTGTTTTCAAAATGAGATGTTGAACTAGATGATAACTCAAGATTTCTATAAATGCCAGTGACTAGCACCTGCAGTTCTATGTACGGCATGTTTGAGCTCTAAAGATCACAGAAGGTACCTTGTAGAAAACACTTAGGTGTTTCTCCAAATCCCTCCAGCACTAATTTCCCTCGGCCCGTTGTTAGGTGCCATACAGAAACCCACACGGGGTGCTTTCCGCTCTCAGCTACCAGAGTGGCTCTCAGATACCGATGCACACACCAGGAAGCGCTGCCCGTGGTTACTCTGCCTTTGCAACTTCCACACTCGCTTCCTAGAGTGGGAAGCGCCTTGCACAGCTGGGTAAGAGGTTCTGGAGGTTCACCCTCTGGTACCCTAGCTAGGGTCTACTGTGTGGGGCCACCTCCTGCAAGGTGACTTCCTCTGCCCTCAGAAGGCTCCCTGGGACCGTCTCATTGGAATGCACAGATTTCAAGGACAGCAGTAGCCAAAATTCATAGTGCTAGTCCCAGGTTCTATGGAGACCCAAATCTTACGCAAATTGAAGCCGTTTTTTAAGAAAAAAGCTGTGTAATGATACATACAAAATGACATACAATGATGAAATATTACCAGAATAAAAAAAAAAAGAAGAAATCATAACAAATTCAGTGAGGTTTGGGAATCAGATTCTTTCTTCTGAAGGCACCCTAATTTACTAGAAATTCTTACTTTGAGAAACTTGGTTCCTCTCCCCACCTAGAACACTCCTTACCTCCCAGCATCTCCCATCCAGCCCAGGCTAGGAGGGCCCAAAAACTTGAACTCTGTCAGCTCCTAGTGATCCTGTCTTTCTGAGGAGAGGGCAGCACCCTCACCGTTTCCTTCTGCAGTTTCCTGAGCATTGAAGGACACCCGGACCCCTCCTCTAGAGCGGTAGTGGTGAACACATACGTCACAGTGGGCTGTTTGTCACCCCTGACAGCCCTCAAAGGTTTGCCAGCACTGCTCTAGAGTCTGCACTGGCCTCTATGAAATTGAACTCCATTGCCCAGTTAACGGACTCCCAGGAAACTTTCAACCCATAAGAGAAACAGGGAACCAGAGCATATAAACAAGGTCCCACAGGCCTGTGTGTCGCCTTTGATATAGCGCAGAAGCAATCGCTGAACCAAAGTAGAAACATGGAAGTGGTTCTCTAGGTCGGTGCTTCCCTCCAGTCCGTCACTAGTCCCCTTCCCAACAGTGATACAAAAGTGTCCTCACTCTACTAAGCACTGCCCGAGGCACCTCTGACTCACCACCACCCAACTCAGCTTTTGAACTGAGGAAGTCTTCAAGTGAATAAACTGCTATGGAAATATATACACTCCCTTGTATCAGTTGCTTTCCCTTCCAAAGGATGTTACTGTGTGATACAGCTTTAAGTTTTCAACTCTGTCATATTTTCTAAACTATGATCTCTTCCATTTACTTTAAGGGATGTTGCATTCCCCTTTACTGGGGTAAAAACTAAACAATGTGGTTTGGATTTAGTGTTCCCATGCATCACCGTGAAAATGTTTGTCTCAGCAATCGTGCCGTTATTGTTACTGGTCACAGCTGCTCTGACCCCTCTGCCTTTATTCGGGAGCCCTGATTTGCAGCACCCCTCCCCCCCAAGTGGGATGGGTGGGTCTGTGCCAGAAGATAAGAGGCCTTTGATGAATTAGACTGAGATCTTGTATGGACCACACCCAAGCCAGCCAGGAACCAGCCTCGGAAAGACTAACCCAGAGCAGTCCACGAAGAGAATCAGCAGAGACCCAGGGCGCACTGACGGGAATGGGATCCAGTGTCCTGTGTGGGGATCCACCAGGCAGACTGTGCCTGCCAAGACTCAAGCTGTCACTGCAAAGCTGAGACAGGTGACCTTTCCCAAACACTGCTATGCCATTAGGGCTTCAGATTTGTCTTTCCACACATCTTACTTACAGATACTGTATATCCCCACAAGGAGAGTGTCCAGGGCACAGGACTGCTCAAAGAGCGGTTGGTAACAGCATTGTGGGTTTCTAGTCACAGACAGGAGATTAAACCTGCCTGGAGGATCTTTTGCTCCCCATGGAAACAGGTTCCAGATGCCTGTGTCCCTCAAGGCTCCACCTTGCTCTCAGCAGACTTGACTGGAGGCAAAACCTTGCGCCAAACACTTAAAAGATAAGAAAATGCTCGGCATCCCAGGCTCCCAGGCTCTGTGCCGGCATCTTGCACATAGACACCTGGCGCGTTGCCTGCCACCCACGGGGCTGGGCCTTACTGGGACACAAAGACCTGGTGTGCTTGGTTTTACCGTCATTTTTTTAAACTAGGAAGCAGTATATATGCCCACTAATAAGAGTCTGGTTAATGAAATTATGGTACATGCATATGATGGAATTCTACTAATCACTAACAGTAATGAGGCAGAGTTAATATTTTTACATGGAAAAAAGTCCATAGCATATTGTTGTATGAAGATTTGGGTAACAGAACCATAAAAAACATAATCATATTTATAAAAATGATAAACACCTACCTGTATTTGCATATTCATATGTCTCCCTAGAAATATTCTAGGACAGTGTTAAACAAATCAATAGAGTATTTTTTTTAATTCTAAGATGTTGAATAACTTTCACTTTTTGTTCATACTTCTTCTAGGTAGATAGATAAAAAATATTTAGAGCATATAAGATATACAAAATTTACAATGAACAGCTATGGTGGTTTAACAAAGGATTTTTTTTTTAAAAGGAATGAAGTTTGTGAAAACAAGAGCTGGCAAGGGGACATTGGAGGAGGTGGGAGGAGAGGTTCAGGAGTGGCCAGGCAGGGGGTGCTCACAGTTCCCCACAGGTCCCCCAGAGAACATCCTGGGCCTAAGGGGAGCAGGACCCGGTGAAGGCAAAACTGGACAAAGAATGAGGGCGAAAGGTCTCTTGCCAGTGTCTTCTGGGATGAATGATGAGAAGTTTGAAAATGTCATTCTTACAACCGCAGACAGCAGCTTCCTGCAGCCCCAGCATCTGCAGGCAAGAGGGTTGCTCTAGCCAGGAGTTCAAGGCCAGCCTGGGTAACACAGCCAGACTCTGTCAAAGAGGGGAAGGAGGGGAAGAGAGAGAAGGAAGAAGCAGAGAAAGGGGAGGTGGGGAGGAAAGAAGGAGAGAGATCAGCCGCCTTTTTACTATTTTTTCTCTTGACAAATAAAATGTTCCATTCTAAAGAATTGAGTAAAAATCAAGAAGGGCTTAAATAAAAACAGGAGGCAGATGTCGTGAATGTGGGACATGAACTCAGAGCCCAGAGACTTGGGTTTAGGCTCTTTGTGCTGGCTCTGTGTGATGCAGAATGACAAAAAGTCATTAAAGCGCCCCAAACCTCAGGCTTCGCATCCACAAAACAGAGGTGCCAGTGCAGTCTCGGCTGGCAAAGTATAAGACCACACAAAATCATTTAAAGTGATATAAACATCACTTGCAGGCTTATGTTCAAAAACTCATTACAATTATGCTATGTAACTTGTAGAACCTCAAACATAATTCAGCGGCTTCAAATATTCCTGACCACCGTCCCCATTTGTAGAGCAGGAATGTGCCCCGCCTCTGTCTCTGCTCATCACACTGGTCACCTGCACTCTAATGCATGGGACTTCCTTTTACTCCTGCTGGGGGGGACCTCTTACCTAACCAGGTCCCACCTTGACATGCATTTCCCAAATGACCTTCTTTATTTAAGTGAGGATGTGGCAGACATTCAGCCAGAATCAGTCTCTTTCTGTCTTTCTGTCTCTATCTCTCTGTCTCTGTCTGTCTGTGTGTGTCTCTCTCATCTTGATATCTTGCGCACACTGGTCCTCAACTTCTGGCCTCAAACAACTCTCTTGCCTCAGCCTCCTAAATTCTGGGGCTACAGACATGTGCTATTGTGCTCAGTTTGCCCTTTCCTTCCATCTTCCTTACTAACAGCAACAAATTTTGTAGCTGGGATACATGGCCCTAACCCTAGGGCCCTAGGGCCCTTTGTTAGGGCCCTAACCATGGCCCTAACAAAGAAATGAAGCAGAATTCCATTTTGTTGAACTTCCAAGAAAGTCATTGTTTTCTTACTAAAAAGCAAGACTCCCTAGTGAACATCTTTGTTTGGCCTCAGCATTTGCTCTTTCTTCCTTCCTAGAATAGATTAATGTCTGGAAATAAGGCATCTTGGGGATCAGGAAGACAAAAGCCACAAATTGATAATGGCTGAGCAAAGAACAAAAAGAGCATCTGTATCAGTCCCAGACTGCCTCCTCCTGAACTTCCTGAGAAGAAAGGAAAAATAGTCCTTACTGCAGCATGGTTGGTGGATTTTGTATTATTACTTCAGTCAAATGCAATTCTAACTGACTGAGAAAATCTGCACTATTTTAATACTTCACTAGCCATACTCTGAAACCTACTGAAGTTCTAAAAATTCAGTTCTTTTTTTTGTTTGTTTGTTGGTTGGTTGGTTGGTTGGTTTGTTGGTTGGTTGAACTCAGGACCTTGTGTTTGCCAGGCAGGCACTGTACTGCTGAGCTATATCCCTGGCCCTAAAAATTCAATTCTTTATGTCAGATGGCCAACTTAATATTTCACAGTCATTCGACATTGGCCTCTAAGGATTCTATTACTATAGCGGGTGAACAGCAATCTTTCAAATATGGTCTTTCTACTTTCACGTATTGTTCACTCCCAGGGACCGCCTATAAGCCTAGTTGCCATTCCAGTTTGCTCTGACAGTCCTGCTCCTAAAGACTTAATATGAAACTACCCCATTTACCTTACTCAATCCTTAATGCACACGTGTCATCTCTCAGAAGGACCACACTTCAGCACACACCAGCAATGCTGAATGCAAGTCCTTGGGTGGTGATATGGCATGGGAACAGGCCACACTGAGGAGAGCTTAGAGAGCTAGGACCATGGTGCTTGCCAACAGAGGCCTTGCTGCAAGGGACAGGAATAGTCCATTAGTCCCATGTGGAATCCCATTCTCATGGTTCCCTATAGTCACACATATGTGGTGTACATACATGCACATACATCTATTAGCAAATGATACCAAAATTACTTATCTTAATCATATGCTGTCCATGTTTCCCCTTTTAAAAGTAGGCTAAATAAGCAACAGTAAATAAAAATCAAATCACAAATTTAGAACTGCTTAGAAGGCACTAAATTTAAATGTATGACTACTGGCTACCCTGAGTATTCTAGGTATTTGTCTTGTGAGTTCCCATGGTCATCAATACATTGGTGATATCTAGCTACAACTAAGATTCAGTGGGCAGGGGAAAAAAAAGATTGGAAAGAGATAAAGTTGAATCTTGTTTGGTTTACTCTGTGTGGCAAAACTGTACAGTTAAAATGATTGTCTTGTCCTGCAACAGCAAACAGAAACAACAAAATGACACCTAGGGTTTGGAAGCAGATTTATTTATGTCGACAGGCCCTGATTGGAACCATT
>PVJX010026903.1:0-25382 GCA_004027295.1 Dolichotis patagonum
GAAATAAACCAAACTCACAAGGGTAAATACCATATAATCTCCCTAATATGAGATTTGATAAGAGTATATAAGACTTTATGGTAAGCATGAGGCCCCATCTCATAGCTTCGAAGTCTTTCAAAGTTTTAAATCATCAGGTGGAATGGTGTTATCCTGCTTTGTTTGACTATATCATACGTGATGATATGAACAGCTGTTTTGAAGAAAACAAAACATTGTGATAGCTATTGCTGATTCAATATTATCCTTCTTAGAAGTCCTACCATGCTTTTTTGTTTTGTTTTGTTTTGTTTTGTTTTGTTCTATTGCCGTTGGTTCTGTCTACCACATTGTGTCTCATTGGAATTTGAATATGTGTGATAGTTCAAACAAATTTTTTTCTTTTTTATCAAAAATGCGCTATTATAATACTCATTGATCATTTTCTGTTATTCGGTTCAGAAAGCCCTGGAATTCTTTCACTAAATGCATGGCTTTATACTATTGTGTTGTTTGATATTATTGTAATTGAAACTATGCTCAACTACAGCAGAGTTAGAGATATGGTGTTAGATAATGTTGATGTCCAGTTGACTTAATGTAAAGTACTGTGTTGCCTATGTTGTCCTCTTCTGATCTGCTCTGTACTACCCCCTTTTGTTTTATTCTCTTTTAAATTAAAAAAAAAGAAAATATAACAAACATTAATCTTACTCCTATGGAGAAGTAAAAGAAAATTTCATAACAAAATTTTTAGAGAATAACAATCCTTAATATTCTGTGTAGCATTAAAAGAATGACCAAAACATTATTCAAAATCCAAGCCATAAACAACAACAAAAAAAGATTCTCTCTTACAAAGAAGAAACAAAAAAGTAAAAGGGCAGGTGAAACAAATTAATATTTATCTTAAAATATTTTGCAAGAATAGGATAGATACTTTGAGGCATTATCTCCTCTCATATTTATAGACAGATGATAGATAGATAGATAGATAGATAGATAAGTTATTTAATGTGTGTTTCTGACTTATTTCATTTAATGTTATGTTCCAAGATGCATCCAATTTGTCTACAAATGTCTCATAAAAAATAGGAAGAGACAAGAATAGCAAAAGCAGTCCCAGGTAACAAAGCAAAGCAGAAAACATCACAATACCAGATTACTTTGATTAAAACAGAGTGGTACTTGCATAAAAGCAAGCTAGTGAATCAATGGAACAGGATAGTGGAAGAGGACCTGAAGCACATTCATCTCTTTGATTCTAGACAAAAAGACAAAAGACACTGGAGGAAAGATAACCTCTCTAATAAAGTGCACTATGAAAATTGGATATCCACATGCAGAAAATGGAGCCTGGATTCATATGTCACACCATGTACTAAACTAAAATCAAAATGGATCAAAGATCTAAATATTAAAACAACTATATTCTCTTGGAAGATAAAATAGATACAACTCTTGAAGAAATAGACATAGGCTAGGATTTTCACAACAGAACACCAAAAGCACAAGAAATAATACTGAAGATAAACAAGTGCTATCATATCAAACTAAAAGACTGTGACATACAAAAGGAAACAAATAACAAAGTGAAAATACAACCTGGGAATGGGAAACAAATTTTGCCAATTAATCCTTAGAGAGAGGTTTAGACTTTGCAAAGAACTTAAAAAATTAGACCATTCAAAAAAAAAAAGAGCTAATACAAAATGACTAATATTCAAAGCTTGGTCAGGCCCCCATTTCCTATGATGAGTGTCCAGTAAAGGCTTAAGTAAAACAGACAAACAATATGGTTTGGGGAAGGGTAGGAAGGTTTGAATTTTCTTGGGGCTAAGACAAAACTTCTCTGAATTGCCCATGTATATTGGGTTTAAAATAAGTTCAGGAGAGTGTGAGAAAAAGTGAAGAGAAAATCTGAGGTAAAGGTGGGACACTGAACAAGACCTTGAGCATTAGAAAAACGACATCCTTAGGCAGTAAATCCTGCCAATTAGGAGAGCTGTCTTATCTCTAAGGCTGGCAGTTTATTGCACGGGATGAGGAATGAACGTTCATGTCC
Organism: Dolichotis patagonum; assembly: GCA_004027295.1. Lineage (NCBI taxonomy): Eukaryota > Metazoa > Chordata > Mammalia > Rodentia > Caviidae > Dolichotis > Dolichotis patagonum. The sequence continues at coordinate 2,045 of PVJX010026903.1, forward strand.
TTGGCTGCCTCAGTTGTGATGTTGTCTTAAGAGCACTGTGTTTGGCAACTTTACCCTTACACAGCCCAGTCCGCAATGGCATAACTGAAATGAATATGCACTTCTCAGAAGAAGTGTGAATTCCCAATAAACATATTTTTAAAAGTTTAATGTCACTGGCCATTAGAAAAATGCAAATTAAAACTACACTGAGATTCCATCTTACTCCAGAAAGTATAGCCATCATCAAAAAATCAACCAGTAACAAATGCTACGGAGGATACCAGGCAAAAGAAACTCTTCAACATTGTCAGTGGGAACTTGTACAATCGCTGTGGAAATCAGTGTGGAGATTCCTCAAAAATAGAAATTTCATTTTACCCAGGGGTCCCATTGCTAGGTACCCTTTCAAAAGACATACAGTCATAATATTATAGAGATATAGTATAGTATATGAATACTCATCTTTATAGCAGTACAATTTATAATAGCTAGATCTTGTAACTAGTGTGTATGTCCATCAACAAGTAAATGAATAAAGAAAATATATTTATATATAGTGAGTACTACTTTGTCATTTGCATCTCTTAAGACATTTGTTAACATTTCTTTCAAGAAACTTCTACTTGCAACAAAGTCTATCAATGTTGTTTATGTAAGAAAGTATTTGTTGCTTCTGGCTAGCTACCAGTACACTGAACCAAGTCCTGGAAGCTCCACCGCCTTAGTACAGCATGCCCAGCGACCTTCTCTCAGTTCAGGAGGCAGAAGTCAAGCTGGGGGACTAACCACCTGGGAGATCTCTCCAGCTCCCTAGGACAAAGGACTGTGACCCGAGTTTCCACGGGCTCCACGTCCCCAGTCCCAGCATCCGCCTTACAATTCAGGGAGCCAAGAGCCTGCAGAGAGGAGTTAGGACCCTTCGAGGTGAGTCCTGCCACCCCAAAGTGGGCTTGTAGAGAGTTGGTGACCTGGGCTCCAGGCAATTGAGCTTCTGGCTAGCTACCGGGTACACTGGACCGAGTCCCTGAAGCTCTCCGACCTTAGTGCAACATACTCAGTGGCCTTCTCTCAGTTCAGAAGGTCGAGGCTGAGCTGGGGGCCTGACAGCCTGGTGTGGGCTGCCTTGGGGAGAGCTTAAAACCAGCACTTGCAATGGTTGAGATCAAACTCACCCCCTTGGACACGGGACTGCGGACCGACATTCTGCGGGGCCCAGTTCACTAGGCCCAGCTTCCACCTCTCAATTTAGGGAGCCAAGAGCCTATGAGCAAGGCAGCGCTGCTCCAGGAACTGAGGGTGCAGGAGGTAACTCACCACAAATCCATAGGAAGCTTTGGAAAACTGCTCAAAGCAAGGAAATATAGAAAAATGACAAAAGGAAAGACCAAAAGGCAGGCTCAAAACTCCAGCCCACCCCAAGAAAGCTTAGGAGCCATGTACATAGAAGAAAAAAGAAGCCATACACCTAAATTGCCTAAAATGATATCAAATGAAATAAAGATGCAACTAGGGGAAGCTATTGAGAAATTCAAATCAGAAGTACTTGCCCAGGTAAAAGAAGAAATGATAAAAATAGTGAAAGAAATAGTGAACACATCTAGTGAAAACACAGCTAAAAAATTAGAGGAACAAAGCAAACGGATAGAATCCCTGAATGAACACTATAAGAAACAAACAGAGTACATAAAGCAGATTCAAAGAGAAATACAGGAAATCACAAATGCAATTGAAAGCTGCCAAAACCACCTCAATGAAAGTGAAGATAGAATTTCAGACCTCAAAAATAAGATCACAGCCAGTGAACAGGAAAGGAAAGATCTCTTAAAAATAAAAAAGAATCAGGAAATAACAATTCAACACCTTCAAGAAGACACAAAGAAAAATAACATAAGATTAATAGGAATAAATGAAAAAGGGAAGAGCCAAAATGATATCAAGAGGATATTTACAGAAGTAATAGCTGAAAACTTCCCAAGCATGAGAAGAGAAACTGACATTTGGATTAGTGAAGCATATAGAACTCCAAACAGCCATAACCAAAATAAAACTACACCCAGACACATAATAATCACCATCCCAGAAATCCACCATAAGAACAGAATACTAAAAGCTGTTAGAGAGAAAAGACAGATCACCTATAAAGGAAAACCTATCAAAACCACAGCAGACTTCTCAACACAAACATTGAAGTCAAGAAGACCACGGAGTGAAGTATTTCAGATCCTAAAGGAAAACCACTTCCAACCCAGACTGATGTACCCGGCAAAATTGTCCTTCAAAATGGATGGAGAAATAAGATACTTCCATGACAAAGAACAGCTGAAGAACTTCATGAACACCAACCAATCCTACAAAGAATACTCAAAGACATTCTAGATACACATGGGATAAAACCACCAAGCAAGGCAGACAATTAAACAGAATGGAAAGCTAAAGAAACAACAGCAGAAAGATAACATGTCAAAAATAAACCAATATATAACAGTTACAACCATTAATGTAAATGGCCTCAACTTACCAATCAAAAGAAACAGACTGGCAGAATGGATCAAGAAACAACATCCAACCATATGCTGTCTACAAGAAACCCATCTAACCCAAAGGACACTCATAGACTGAAAGTCAAAGGATGGAAAACAATACTTCATGCAACAGGAAACCAAAAAAAACCAGGAGTAGCAATCCTGTTTGCAGACAATATGAATTTCAAACCAAGAATGATCCAAAGAGATGAAGAAGGTCACTACATACTAGTTAGGGGAAAACTTCAAGAGGTAGAGATAACAATCTTAAATATATATGCACCAAATTCCAGAGCACCCAGCTATACAAAGAAAGTATTAACAAAAATGAAAAATCAAATAAGCAATAACAGAATTATAACAGAAGACCTTAATATGCCATTGACACAAAGGGACAGATGAACTAGACAGAAAATCAGCAAAGACATAACAGAACTGAATCACACCTGTGAACAAATGGACTTTATAGATGTATACAGAGTGTTCCATCCAACAACATCAGAATATACTTTCTTCTCAGCAGTACATGGGACCTTCTCTAAAATAGACCATATACTAGCCCACAGAACATATTTAAGTAAATGCAAAAGAATTGAAATTATCCCATGCATGTTATCGGATCATAGTGCCTTGAAACTAGAAATTAACAATAAAAGCAACTGCAAAAAACTCACAAACACATGGAAACTGAGTAATACACTCTTGAGCAACCAGTGGGTCACAGAGGAAATTAAAGAAGAAATTAAACAATATCTAAAAGCAAATGAAAATACAAACACAACTTACTGGATTTTGTGGAATGCAATGAAAGCAATCCTAAGAGGAAAATTTATTGCATTGAGTTCCCACATCAGGAAGACAGAACGAACACAAATAAACAACCTAATGCTACATCTCAAACATCTAGAAAAAGAAGAACAAGCCAATCCCAAAGCCAAAAGAAGGGAGGAAATCATAAAGATCAGAGCAGAAATTAATGCAAGAGAGACTAAGAAAGCAGTACAAAGGATCAATGAATCAAAGAGTTGGTTCTTTGAAAGAATAAATAACATTGATAGGCCTCTGACCAACCTTATTTAAATAAGGACAGAAAAAACTCAAATTCATGCAATAAGGAATGAAAAAGGTGAAATTACTACCGACTCAGTGGAAATAAAGAAGATCATCAACACCGATTTCGAAAACCTCTAGTCTCATAGGTTCGATAACACAGAAGAAATAGACAGATTCCTAGATACATATGAACTACGGAAGTTGGATCAGGAAGATGTAAAACTGCTGAATAACCCAATTTCTATTACTGAAATTGAAAATGTAATTAAGTCCTTGGCAACAAAGAAGAGCCCAGGCCCAGATGGATTCACTGCAGAATTCTACAAGAAATACAAAGAAGACTTAATTCTGACACTCCTCAAACTCCTCAATGAAATTGAAAGGGAAGCAATTCTTCCTAAGTCATTCCTGGAAGCAAATATTACTCTAGTACCAAAACCAGAGAAAGACCCAACTAAAAAGGAGAACTATAGACCAATCTCCCTAATGAACATAGATGCAAAAATTCTCAATAAAATATTGGCAAACAAGATGCAGCAAATCATCAAGAAGATTATACACCATGACCAAGTGGGGTTCATCCCAGGAATGCAGGGATCATTCAACATACATAAATCAATACATGTAATTCACCGTATCAATAGAGCCAAAAGTAAGAACCACATGATCATCTCTATAGGTGCAGAAAAAGCTTTTGATAAGGTCCAACACTCATTCATGATAAAAGCCTTACAGAAAAATTGGAATAATGGTCTTTACCTCAACATGATAAAGGCCATGTATGACAAACCAGCAGCCAGCATCATATTAAATGGTCAAAAACTGAAAGCCTTTACCTTAAAATGAGGCACAAGACAAGGATGCCCCCTGTCACCACTCCTATTCAACATAGTACTAGAAATACTAGCCAGAGCAATAAGACAGGAAAGAGAAATAAAATGAGTAAAGATAGGAGGAAGAAAATTATCATTATTTGCAGATGACATGATACTTTACATAGAAGACCCCAAAACTCTATTGAAAGACTCCTAGATATAATAAATAAATTCAGCTAGGTAGCTGGATACAAAGTCAGTACTCAAAAATCGATAGCATTCCTACACACTAAAAACAAAATTACTGAGAGTGACGTAAGAGATGTCACACCCTTCACACTAGCACCCAAAAAAATGAAATACTTAGGAATTAATCTCACAAAAGTTGTAAAACAGCTATACAAGGAAAATTATAAGACCCTAAAAAAGGAAATCAAAGAGGACCTCAGTAAATGGAAAGACATCCCATGTTCATGGATAGGAAAAACAAACATTGTGAAAATGGCCATTCTCCCAAAATTACTATATAGATTCAACGCATTCCCAATCAAAATACCACTAACATACCTCATAGATCTAGAGAAATCACTCCTAAAATTCATCTGGAACCAGAAGAGACCTAGAATAGCAAAGGCAATTCTAAGCAGCAAAGGCAAGGCAGGAGGCATCACAATCCCTGACTTGAAATTATATACTGGAATAAAAACAGACCTGAAGATCAGTGGAATAGATTGGAAGATACAACCTCAACTACAAACTCACTCAACCACCTTATCTTTGATAAAGGCCAAACATGCTTGCTGGAAGAATGACAATCTCTTTAACAAATGGTGCTGAAAAAACTGGCTATCCATATGCAGAAGACTAAAACTAGACCCATGCCTATCACCATGTACTAAACTAAAATCTAAATAGATCAAAGATCTAAATATTAAAACAGAAACAGTAAATCTGCTGGAAGACAAAGTGGGTAAAAATCTCAAAGATATATGGGTAGGAAGAGAATTTATCAACAAAAATCAAACCACATGGGAAATAATTCCCAGAATCAATAACTGGAACCACATCTTATTAAAGAGTTTCTGCACGTCAAAAGAGATTTCCAGCAGAGTGAAAAGAAAACCCACAAATTGGGAAAAAATCTTAATTGACAGTCCCTCAGACAAAGGACTTCTGTCTAGAACTTATAAAGAATTTAAAACAATCAGAACCTCAAAATTCAAAGACCAAATCCAAAAATGGGCATTTGAAAGGAATACACAATTCTCAGATGAAGAAATACGAATGTCAAATAAATACATGAAAAAATTTTCATCATCATTAGTCATGAGAGAAATGCAAATTAAAACCACATTGAGATTCCATCTCACTCCAGAAAGATTGGCCAAGATAGAAAACGCTACCAACAACAAGTGTTGCAGAGGCTGTGGGGAAAAATTAACTCTTCTGCACTGTTGGTGGGAGTGTAGTCTGGTGCAACCACTGTGGAGGTCAGTCTGGAGATTCCTCAAAAAGCTGGGTCTAGAGGTCCCATTTGACCTAGGCATAATCCCAGAAGATCTGAGAAAATCATACCACAGTGATATATGTGCACCCATGTTTATAGCAGCACAATTTGTAATAGCCAGATCTTTGAAGCAGCCTAAGTGCCCATCAACTGAGGAATGGATAAAAAAGTTGTGGTATTTCTATACAATGGAGTACTACTCAGCTATAAATATCTCAATGATCACATTGAGATATTTATAAATAAATGGACATGACTTGAGACCATACTCATAAGCGAAATAAACCAGACTCACATGTGTAAATACTGTATAATATCCCCAGTATGAGAGTTGATAAGAGTATATAAGATTTTATGGTAATCATGAGTCCCCATGTCATAGCTTTGAAGCCTTTCAGTGTTTTCATTCATCAGTTGGAATGGTTTTATTCTGTTTTGTTTGACTTTATTATACGTGATGCTATGAACTGCTGTTTTGAAGAGAACAAAACATTATGACAGCTATTGCTGATTTAATACTGTCCTTAGAAGTCCTACCAGGCTTCTATTCTTCCATTTCCATTGGGTCTATCTATCACACTGTGTTTTATTGGGATTTGAATATGTGTGAAAGTATAAACAATTTTTTTTATTCAAAATGAGATATTATAGTACCCATTGATCATTCTCTGTTACTCGGTTCAGAATGTCCTGTAATTCTTTCACTGTTTGAATGGTTTTATACTTTTTTGTTATTATTGTTTGTTATTATTGTATTTGAAACTATGCTCAACTATAGCAGAGAAAGAAATATTGTGACAGCTATTGTTAATGTCCAGTTGTCTTAATGTTAAGTATTGTGTTGCCTATGTTGTTCAGTTCTGATCTGCTCTGTACTGACCTCTTTGGTCTTATTCTCTTTAAAATAAAATGGAAAAAAAAAAGAAAGTATTTGTTTAGTTTCTTTAGTCTGATATAATTATAACAAGCTCTCATCTTGAAGATGAAGCATATTGTTCACTCTCAGGGTTAACTTTAGTGAAAAATTCTAAGGTCTTCTAAATGTTGACTTTATCATTTTTATATGCTTATAGAATTTCTCATTTTCAAAGTTATGACTGTTATTAAATGAGATGCATTACTTCTGTTTTGTAAGTGGATTTTTGTGCTTATGTGGGTTTTTTACAAAAATTTTTGACAGCAGTTTTTAGGTATTTTTATGCACATGTATGTTTTGGGTCCCTGGTTTTTAATATAAGCCAGTAAGATCCACTCCCAACTCATTTACAACAATACCAAAGTACAGAAAATAATTGTTTTCAAAATAGTAAGTATTTATGGCATTATACACAGCTTTATTTCACAATGGACAATGATACTAATACTGTAAAATTAAAATATCACTAAAATAAAAAACTCAGTCACATAAACAAATAAATGATGAGTCCATTGATGAGAACAAGCAGATGTAACTTTTATTGGTGTTTCTAGTTAACTTTTACACCAATATTTTACAATATTAATTTTAAAGCTTTAAATGCTCTTTTGTTTAGAGTTAGATTCAAATTTACCCTCTCCCTATGCCTCCAGAAAATCACATAAGAAGTAAAAATTGAGTGTTTATGTGAACAAATCTTTCAAGGAACCTTGAAAAGCTAAATATATAAGCAAGATGTTATGAACTACATGACAGATAAAATGTATTTAGCAACTAGTTGTCTAGGAGACAAAATATTCATGGTCTCCTAGGAAGACAATTCAGAGCTGATCCTCAGCATGGCCTTCCAAACAATAGTCTTGCAAGGTGGCATAGGCCTACGAGATAACATTCTACTAAGAAAATAAGAGTATCTGTAACTAAATTTGTTTATGTAACCTACATGACCAAAGATCTTCAACCACTTTATAGTTTTTATATGCTGTGATCATTCAATGCAGCAATTGAGAAGTGTCATTTGAATGTTCCTAGAGGAAAAAAATATGTTAGTATTATGAAATGTGTTAGTAAGTAAAAATCATGTCTCTTTTCACTTCTCTCATTCTTCTCAGAAAATTCACATTTCATAGTATTTAAAGGATGAACTGAGAATATATCCTTCTTTCGGTCCTCAGCCACTAACATTGATACTATATGTATATGTAATTCTAAGTAACAAATTGCCTTATTTGTTCAATATTAATAATGTAATTCATGTTAATAATATTTAAATACACATCATATACTAAAAATTTTTCTCAAGATCTTTATGTCTGTGTTTTCATTTTATTTTTCCAAACAAGATTTTCTTGAATAGTTTCATATCTACCTGTTTCCTTAGTGCTTTTCCCATGTCCAATTTATCCTGAGTAAAGAATTTCAACTGATTCCAAGATAATAATGTTGTTGAAAAGTAACCATATGCAACTTTTCTGTGATATATACGCATTATTTTGTTCTTGCTATATTAATTGACTGCTTTATTAAAACTTTTGGAAATCATGAATGAATCTTCAGTTGCAGAATTTCTATATCTTTTGCTTAAAATGTCTCTGATCACCCCTCCATGTCCCCCCAAAACCCTAAAACTTCCTTTCCTTTTTATTGTTCATACAGTTCTTCAGAGCCTATGCACTTTGCATCAGGAATACAGACAAATCTTTCATTTCCTTTGATTATTTTGTTTGCCAAGTTTTGTAATACTCATAATGTCACTTTTCACTGAAAATTCAGCTTAAAGTCACACAGCTGGAAAATGTCTATATCAGGATCCCATTCTAACATTCTGTTGCACAGGATCCCTCATCACTCAAAGAGTTTATCAGCTGGGGTTCACTAGAGGAACAGATGCAATATAATATAATATAATATAATATAATATAATATAATATAATATAATATAATATATATAACATTTATATAATATATTATATTAAATATAATAAAATATAATAATTATATAATTATAATTATATAAATATATTATATATAATATATATAATTTATATATAATACTATATATCATATCAATTTATATAATTATATATAAGAATATATGTAATTATATAAATAATTATATATAAATACAAATAATTATATAAGATATAATTATAATATTAAATATAATATATTATAGTTTATATATAAGCTACAATGTAGTTTATATATAAACTACAAGGTAGGCTTACAATGGACACCTGCAGAGTCAGGTGTGGAAGAATGTAAAGGTGCCCTCAGTCCACTGGAAAGCCAGAGAATCTGGTCAAAATTCCAAGGCCCAGAGCTCACTGCAGAGTCTCAGGAGAGTCCTTATCAGGAAGCCAAAGGATCATTGCTAGAAGGCAGAGAAGTCTGTGTTGGAATCCTGGGGAATGCCTCTCAAATGCAAAATGAAGTCTTAAGCTCTTGTGTAAAGGCAGAAATGAGAATTATTTCTTTTTCCTTTATCATTTTTTAACCAATCCAAGTTACAGACCTATTGGCCCCACTCATATCAAAAATGCCTCTTCTCATTTTAGTAAATCAATCAAGCCACAATAAAACAGTGCTAAACCAATCAGTTTGGCTGTGTTGGTTACTTTTCTCTCATTGCTGGGACAAAATACCCAAAACCCAAAGTTAAGAAAGTAAAGATTTATTTAGCTCACAGTTTGTGGAAGTTTCATTCCATAATCTGCTGGGTCCAGGGCAGAGTGGTACATGGCAGAGGGCAATAGTACATGGCAGCAGAAAAGAGTGAGAGAGCACAAGCCTCTTTGTTTTCTTTTATGTTGTATTCAGGCTACCTGCTCCAGGGCACTCATCCCCATAATCCCAGTATTGGACCATGAATCAATCACAAGCTCTAGAAGCCTGTCTCCATGACTGTGTGTGACTTTGAGAGGGACATCTAGTCACAAACCATAACATAGGCATTTCTTATTCAACTTGAGACCATAATTAACTATCACAGAATAAGTGAGGGGAAAAAAGAGAAAAGGGAGGAGAAAGAGAAAGAGAGAGAGAGAAAGGGAAAGAAAGAGGAAAAGGGAGAGAAAGGGAAAGAGAAAAAGAGAGAGTGACAAAGAGAGAGAGAGGAACAGAAAGAACACACAGAGCCCTCTCCAACTTTATATCTTTCCTAGAGGATGAGGTACATAGGAATAAGACACAGGACGAAACCCAATGAATAACACTGTAAAATCATCACATGCTTATCATTTGTTGATAACTATAAGATTTTCCCATGCATATCATGTGCAATGTACTTAAAATGTAGCCTACTGTATCCTTACAAATGAATTACATTTATTTATGCTGACTTGGCCCCTTCCAAGAAACAAAGGCTAAGACTCTGATTGGCCTGGACAGCCAATCAGAGAAACACTTATTTTTAGAAAGCAGGTTACCCCTTTAAGTGTGAAGCACATCTCATTCTCATGGGCCAATCCAGGCAGGATGCCTCTGATCTTGCACAGATCTATTGCTCAGATGGTTTCCCTTCTGCTTTCTCTATATTTGCCACACTCTAAATAAATTTTAACTTCCAGCCTTGACTCTCCTATTTTCTGCCAAGAGCCTCACTTTTCCAGTCTTTGCTGAAGTGAGAGCAAGGATCAGAAAAGTGACAGAGGGTCACTCAGAGACTGCCTGTTCCCCTCTGGACTCACTGCCCTAAACTCACAATTTCCTGTTACATTATGTGGTCTCACTATTTACACTTCTTCACTTTTGAATGGTTACTTTAGAAAATTATAAGCCTTTTCAGATCACTTCCTTCCTGTACCCATGTCATAGGTCACTTGTTATGAAAATCAAAGGCTAACACAAAAAGTAAACAACTACACTGCATTGTGAATCTGAACTGTCACTATTCTTTAATTAAGACAAACATACGGGAAACAGTATTTTTAAATTTAAAAAAAGTGTTTCGGTCTTAAAGTTTAGAAAAAAGACAAATTTAAAAAGAGTTGTTTGATGTGTAGACAAAAGTTGAAAAACTCGTTTGGTCTTAAACAAAAAAATATAATTGGAAATCCATTTGTTTTCTATTGTAGTATGATATTTTCAGTGTTATAATCACATGGATAATCTTATAATGCTTTTGAAAATTAATTGATTTTTTTGGTTCAGGAGTGACAAATGAAGAGAGTATTTTTTAAATAAAAAGTAAAGGATATTTGTAGGATGCAAAAATTAACTTATCGCTTGTGCCTCTTTTCATTACTTATCTTTTTTATTTTATCCTTTTTATTTTACAACAATATTTATGCACAGTTCTAAACATTTGTCTCTCTGCAATCCATCTGTTAGCCAGTTGCCTAACATAAAATTAGCATATTCAGGAATGTTAAAGGCAATAAAGTTATGCAATATTCCTTTGCTTCCATAGCTGCAAAAGAACATTTATCAGCTCATTGCCTCATGTGCACATTAAAAGTGTTAAAACATTACCTATGAGATCTCTATAAATCCGATCCTTTGGTACAAGATTCCTGATAGTCATAAAGTCTCCACATGGTCACTGAAGAGTCCTATGTTTATTAAAATTTATGTTTACTTTGAAGTTTTTCACTAATGAAATTTCACAATAAAGATTTGCATAAATGTTGGTAACAGAGGATAGTATAATTATAGTAAAATCAGCCTGCCACTTGAGCTCACAGAGGAAAAATCTCACTAAGATTTTTTACCACAGTAGGATGAATATGGTTGACAATAATGAATTATGTAAAATACAGGAAAAGAGAATTTTGTAGGTTTCCAATCTAAAGAAACGATACATGATCAATATGCCCATCATCCTGATTTGATCATTACACATATATACATGTATCAATATTTTACACTGCATAAGTATATGCTCTATGTCAATTATAAACACAATTATTAAAAAATTGAAAGTATGCAAATTGTACTGAAGTAGTAATTGATACATATTGTTGTACAATAAACACATTCATGTTATTATTAAATTATAAAATAAAAAGTATTCATTTCTTCAATAAGTTAAATGAGTTAGCAAAAATATTTAATACTACTATACACACTTTTCTAATAAAGTAAAAGTTATTTTAGAACATGTGTATATACATTTATGCCAAGTTAAAAATAAAATAGAGATATATTTTCACTAAAATCAAGGACAAAATAATAACTTTGCTCTACTGTGATTTATGATTGATTTTTTACTTATGTCTGACAAGCACATTTAATGATGAGACCAGTGCATTGTGCAAGCCTGTTACCCCACTTAGGAAAACTGCAAGTTGACTCAGCCTGAGCAATATGAAGAGACCCTGTCTCAAAAGCAAAAAGAAAAAGGAAAGAAGGACAGTGGAGGGAGGAAAGAAAGGAAGAAGGGAGGAAGGGACAGAGCCAGACAGGGAGACTTAGTTGATTCCTAAAAGTTACAAAGGATTAGTATGAAATTTATAAGACATTTTACCTGAAAATGAAAGTTAAATTTTAAACGTTTATTATTCCAAAGTAGCAACGCAGTTTCTCAACAGTACCATATTTCCAACACTAAATGTTACAGAGTGATTACTTGTGAGGTAAAGTTCCTCACCATAATATTCTTCAAAATATCCCATGAATTTTAAGGATGTGCAAGAAAAAAACCACTATACTCTGATAAGTGACAATTCTAGATTCAATATAGATCTCTCTTACCCTTCATTTCCAAATTAATATTCAGATTAAACAGAACTTAAGAACTTGTGTTCTGCAAATAACAAGAAAGGAAATAAATTAATGCATTAATCAATGAATAAAATGTTAAGAAACAAACCTCATTCACAGTAAATCTTACTAAGTTACCTTTTGTTGTTGGCTGTATTTCAACTGCATTTGATAGTACCATGGCATATATCACGGAATTTATAAAGAAATGTTGTTAACATTTGTGAAGAAAATAAATGAGCTGAGTTCTATAGAAGACATTAAAAAGTTAAAGGTATTTCATCAGTATATCAGAGCCCATATAACACATTTCCTCTCCTCCCCATTCAAAATAATCTACTTATGGTAAGACAGAGGCCCTGAGAAATGGGAAAGGAAGTTAGTCGAAAAGTTAGAGCTGAGTACTGGACTCTTTAGTGGGTCAGGCCTCCAGAGTCCCCACTGTGGGGGGCTGTGACTTCTTGGACCGAGGAGGTGTCAGGCAAGTGTGGCAACTGAGCCCTTGTGATGCCAACCTGCTGAGTGTCCATCCAGAAAGACTCCTGACTTTATTTCTCTCAATTTTTATCTGAAAATAAGAATACTAGAAAATTATTCTAGGTGCCTGCCTTTAATAAGAAGCTAACAGTAAAATCTTAATATATAGAGTTAACTCTTCTGAACTGGATACACTTATCCATTTGCCAATAATTTTTTGTGTCATCCTAGAAAAAAATAGTTAAATAGGAAAACAGTAGAGATTTATACTGTTTTGACAATATCTGAAATTATCAGAGAGTATGCTTCCCATGTCCTCTGTGCAATCCAATAGAGCTAAGTGAATTAATTTGCACAGTGAAATATGAGAATTTATTATTAATATGTAATATTTCATGAGAAGTGTTAATATTATAAAAAGGTTTTCAAATGTGTCATATTTTAATTCTAGTAATTGTACTTTCCATTATTTGAAGAGCAGTCAATTTAATTTATTCTCATCAAGTGGGCTGCAAAAACACACCTGCCATCCCCTATAATTCACATACTTCAGTATGTGTTTTCAATACACAAATGGTAGAGCAAATTTTACCTTGATACTCTAAAATGTAAAGCTTTTGTATCAATGTTAAAATTTGCCTCCAGTCATCCCAAAGGAGTAAAGAGGAATATAGAAAAAATAAAATAATGAAGAAAACTTCAGATATAAAGGGGAAAATCAACAAATTAAAGGAATAAAGAAAAATTTCAAGTTCACAAGAAGAGATCACAATAATGAAAGCATGCTGAACTGAACTCCTGACAATTTTGTATAGTTACTTGTTACTACACCATTTATTAACCCTGTTAAATACTTTGGCTCTCTAGGCCTAGCCAACTAAGGGAAAATTAAAACCTTTTTCTTGCTACAAGTTAAAACTTGTCAATTAAATTAAAATAGAAAGCTCAATTTAATATACAACATATTACTTTTAAACAATTTTTAACTATATAGAGGTTAATGCTTCCTAAAATTAACCTGTGATTCTCTTAGTTGTTTATCTAGTTAAATAATAGGGAGCACAGGAGCAGAGAGTTTATTCTAGCTTTCTTATACTGCTCATAGATAGCCTCTCTTTCTGGTCATTTAGTTACTTCACTTAATTTAGAATCCCTGAACACAAGTAAAATCATACAAAAATTGCTATTTTGTAACCCATTGGGAAATCATTGTACCAAATATATTTCTGTTCACTTGTATTTATTTTTATTTACAAAACCTGGTATGATAATTTTTTCTTACAATAACTGTGTTTCAGCATTCTTTCAGCAACTACCACCCATAGCACTCACCATAGATTTCTATCATATTTCCAGATTTTGGAAGTTGTGAATATATATCATCTCCTTTATTCATAATCATCTATATTTCAGATTTTATGTACACATTAACTTTTCAATTCTTTTGAATAAATATATAAGACTAAGATTGGTAGGTCTATGGCAAATATTTGTTCCATATTTTAATAAATTCTCAATGTTTTTTCAAGTAGCTGTAACTATTTACAGTCTTAACAGCAATGAGAGTGTCTATCCCTCTGCACTAAACTAATAATATTTGATATTTTTAGTGCTTTATATTTTATAAAATAATTTTAATGAGTGTGTATTGATATTTTATTTTCATGTTAATTTGTATCTCTGTGCAGGCTTATCAGGTTGAACATCTTTTAGAAGCTTATTTGCCATTCATATATGTTGGTTTGTAAAGTTGTTGAATTTTCAGTACTTGTGTATATTGAACGTATTCTTTTCAGGAGGTATTTGACTTGCAAGTAATTTCTTCCAAACCACTGTTTGCCAGAGTTTTCTATAGGCTTGATTCTAAGCCACAAAAGGGTTAAAATTGCACTAAGAAAATAGATATAAACACAAGAAGAAAGCTGAACAAATTTGTGGCAAAAGATACAGAGCTAAGCTTGCGGTAAGTAAATTTTCATATGTATATGAGATACAAAAATGATGATGTCAAGTAGGTATTTGAGTATGTGAACCTTGATTTGTGGAGAAAAATGAGGGCTGTGAAGAATAATTAGCAGTTATCAGAAGTGCTAGAACCTGACCAAAAATTGAAACATAAATTCAGTTCTTGTACTTTAATTATGTGTATATAAAGAGTCCTAATGTATTGCAATGATTGTGAATCTCATTGATATACTTATTTTCCTACTTAAAGACTAGTTTAATACTATTTCTACCAAAAGATACACTCCAGGTTACCAAATTCCAATTCTTTTGTAAAAGATAATCATGATGTATGTTTTGACTTAAGTAAAAACTCTGAAACTTTTCATTATCTTCGCTTAATATAGTAGTATTTAACTTTAGAGTATAAATCACTAAATAAATTCTGTGTTGCATTTTAAATGATGATTCCACTCTTATAAATCTAACTTAGGAGCAAGAAGTTTTATATTTTGAATTAAACAAGAGAACGTAGGCTTCAATACAATATGATTTTTGCAAGTTGTCAACAGCTAAATAATAAAACTTCAGCTTGGTGATACTTGAATCCCTCTTCCCCCACTAAGGATACTTCATGCATGTTCAAGTCACGAAAATTCATCTTTACCTGACACCTGGGACAGGGCCCTTAAGAAACTTCAAATGAAATTTCTGAAAAGTTGCAGCTGTTTACTAAGTTCATTCATTAAGATGGTACCTGAAGAAAAAGCCACTACACAGCATATAGAAAACTCCAAATTAGCGGCACAGTTTGACAAATTTTAATTGGCATACACTGTTTTCTCTTTCAAGTTTATTTTCTTTCCTTTTACATAATTATTATTTAGTCTAGAATACCAGAGAGTCTCTTATGACTCATCTAGGGTGTATATAAATTTTCTGTCCTTAGTCACCTCTTTTTGTGTGTCCAGCTCTCGCCTTTTGATTAAAACACATATAATGAATAACCAGTTTGTGTGCCCTTGCTTTCCTTTGAATGACAGCCAGCTTCATCTGATCTCAGGGTGGTATAATATGTCAGATGATTTCTTGTATGATGGGACTAAAGCACTAAATAACATTTTAGATGGTGGAAAGACTGCCGGTCGCCTTCTCATATGCCCGCAACACAGCAGAAAGCAAATTTCGGCAGATTTAAACTGATTGTACTCACGGACTATGATGTCATTGGCATCTTTGGCGGACAAGTGACTAAAAAGGGAAAATTGCTGAGAACTCAAAACTAAGGCAAGTTTCCCTCAGTGATTAAAAATGTACATTTTACCAGGGTACTTTCTTGTCACTGAATTAGGTCTAAAAAAACAAAAAGCTATTTTAGAAATAGCTAAAACCTACTTTAGAATTCTATGGGATGTTGTGCTCTGAAAAAAAAATGCAAATCAACTAAATCACCTGAATTTCAAAGACTAAAATCCTGTTGATCAAAGCTGGCTTTAGTATCATCTCACTATTTCAATCAATCAAAGGTTATTATGTCATAGACTGCCTCTCTTCTAAAGTTGCTCCCAATATGTCTTAAAACACATTATCCAGTCCAGATGCTAAAATCCTACCATCTTCTACCTTCACTTTTTGACAAGCTGTTAAGAATTAATGAAGATATTTTTCTTTACTATCCCTCCAAACCTAACAAAGTAAGCTGAACTTGTTTAATAGCACTTTCCAATGCTGTTTTACTAAGCAGCAATTTGACAAAAGCTATAAATACATGAATCAATAATGTATCTCTAAAATATCAAAAAGTACCCAGAAAAATTGGGAAACAACTGCTCTGTCAATAGACACACTAAATATAAAATGCTTAAAAATAATTTTCATGGGAAAAAATTGGTCCTATATAGATAAAGCAATACAAACTTATTAAATGCCATTAAAGATAATGTCAACATATAAAAAATGCCACATGCTTCATAAGGAATATTTCACAAGATATATATATATATATATATATATATATATATATATATATTCATTTCCCCCAAATTATCAAAGGAGCTATATCATTCTAAAAGGTCACAATATTTTTCTTTGTAACTCTGTAAATGTGACTGTTAGATGATACAGAAAATATAAAATAAAATATGAATAGGTATATTTATCCTACTCAATAGCACATTTGTCACTGTATAGGTAATAGCTACATCTAGATGTATTGTTGTGGTTATAGAAGGAAGTATTCTCACAACAACTGGTGGATATAGCTTCTTTGCAATACAATGTGGTAATATCTATTAAAGTTAAAAGTGAATATACTCTTTGGCTCAGGAAACTTCCTCTTGGGAATCTTTCTCATAGAAATAATAGCATAATGGATACAAGATCACATTTATTGCAGAAGTTCTTATAGTGGCAAAAGCCAGAGGCCTAGGAAATGTGCACATTAAAAATGTCTAAATGACTTCAAATGTACAGGAAGAATATGGACAATAAAAATATACTAGAACAACATGTCTCAAAGAAGTTGCATCTGTAAAACAGTTGAATGTATATATGTAAGTATGTACATATATTCTGTATATAATATGAAAATACATGTATAATTCTAAAAAAATATGAAATCAAAAGACACATACCCTGAAATTCTGTAAATAATGACCCAAAGCCCTTTGTATAAAAATGTATAGAAAGTTATTCATGTAAATTTATGGTTATGAATAAAACTTATGTGTACTGATGAGGGATAGAGGAGAATGAGGAGGAAGAAAAAAAACCATAATTTAAAAATACAAATGCATATGATATGTAAACTAATATATATGTGTGTTAACTATGCACAAAAATATTTAAAAATTATTTATGGAAACAAAACACAATCCAAACATATTAAGAAAGAGTTTTGTAGATATTTATACCACCACCTTGGTCCTTAACATAGATAAATAAGGCTACTTGAGTATTCGATGAGCTTTTCTGCATGTAGATAAGTGTGTTTTCTTACCTGTTTGTTTTGTGAACTTGATTTTAATGTTATATTTTGATGAGTGGAGAAGGGTGTTGATAACTTTTGTCTCACAAGACTTGCTAGAGACCTAGAAAAGATGGGCAGATCTGTGTGGGTCAAGATGAAAACAAACCCTATAGAAATATAAAGTACTGGGGTATGAAATCTTTGTATCATAGAGACATAGACAATCAATATGAACTAATGTTACTATATTTCTGATTCATTTATTCAGTTAGTATTTATTGAGAAATTGTAGGCTGGGGATATAACTCAGTGGCACCATGACTGCCTGGCATGTGCGAGGTCATGGGACAGAGAAATTGCATTATATAGAACCAAGATTTCTTGCTCATGCATTTTCCACCGTATTGGAAAAAAACAAAAATTGTGTGTGCATGTGTGTATGTGTGTTGTGTGTGTGTGTGTGTGTGTGTGTACATGCAAATAAACACTCAATTTTCTGACTTCAGTGCTGGAAAGAGATTCCCAGGAGGAAAAAGGAGAAGAATAAAGGACAGAGTAAAAAAAATAATCAATGGACTAATAAAATTACTTCAGGTTTGTATTGAAAAGATGATATCTGTTCTGTTATGGAAAGGAAATAGATAATACTGCAGGGCATATAAATACATGGGGAATCCATTTGGATTATACTTTAATAAATTGAAAGAAGCTATGTTGGTTTTGGCCAGCATAGGTTAGTGGAAACAGAAAGGAATGAAGATAATTTTAAAATACAGACAGGAGACAGAAGAGAGATGGCACCATAGATGAACATTAGGCTTCTCGTGTGTGAAACTGGATCAATCCTATCACTACTAACCAACACTAGAAGTACAGCAAGAGAAACAATTTTATGAAGACCACAAATTTGGTTTTTGACATGTACATTTTGAAGGCTTTTTTATAGCTTTCGAATGTATATTTATGGAAGCAGGAAGCAACTGGGAATCTTAGTATGATAACTCAGTCTAATCTAGCTAAACGGGTTTTGCAGTTTAAGCTGGACTCGTTCAGCTGTGTACGGTGACCTACAGGTAAATAGTGCGGCTGCCTCTGGTTGTTGTCAGGAAGCTGTCTGAGGCATCTAAGCTGTTATGTAAATGGTGTTTCATTCTTCAACAGAGATTGTTTATGAAGCGGCTCCTGTCCAGACACTGAACATGAATTTGCATAGCACATTAACTTCTGTCCGATTTTACTGAATAAAGTGCATCATTAGGTTATCCAGATTCAACAAGGGGGAAAAGACCCTATTCCTGAATGAGGATTCTGTAGTCAATTATAGAATGGTGTAGGTACAGAGAATGGTAATGACTTGTTACCATTTGCTACTGGTCCGTACCTACTTTGAAAGATGATCCTATGTTAAAACTGTTTTTAATTTACTTACTGAGCAGTCTACATTCTCTCACTTTCATGTAACACCAACATTTAGCCAATTACATTCCAAAAGGAAAACTATAAATTGCTACAAGTGCATGGTAAGATAAAGGAAAATGTGTCTGGTAACCTTAGTTATATTCCATACTGTCACATAAATATATACCTACTTTTCATAATAACAAATGTATACACATGCACTTTTGATTTAAGATCATAATTTAAAATCTGGCTATAAATCATTGCTACAATAACCAGGTTTTAAAAAAAATAGGTTTCAAAGTCTTCGTCATAATGTTCAATATATAATCCCTCAGTTTTCCAAGTCTTGAATTGTAATAGCTGATGATGGTGCATGATCACTAGATTATCAATTTTTCATTGTCTCAGCTCTTCCCATGACATATGACTACAGTGTGTTGCCTGGAGCTCGTTGTACAAGGTGTCTGTAGTGCACTGGGTATAAATCTCACCAAGGAGGCAAAGGGCCTGAAGTTCAGCTGCTCTTCTGCTCCACAGGCCTTTGACTATGGACAGAATAAGAAACCTAGAGGCAGGAATGTCCAGAGAAAGTTACTGATAGGGCTTGAGAGATTTGTGAAGAACTGTCCATCAAATTCTAAAATATATCATTATAGTTTAATCAGTACAGGCTGTCAAACAGTTTGACAAATACATTTTATGGAAAATAAAAATATATGGCAACAGGAAAGAGTTCACCTGAAACTATTACTGAGTGGCCATTTCCAACTATATACCAATGATTTCCACATCATTGAAAGCTCAGAAACAATAGAGACTGCTAAACACAGTATCCCCTCGGCTTTCACTCTACAATTTTTACAAAATCAAAAACCAGTAAACACACATACAAATGATCCACTTTTAAATAATATCAGAGAGTAATCAGAAACCAATTATTATAGAACAATGCCGGAAGTTGAAAAGGCCCTTCAGACAATGAGAAAATGATTGAAAACATTTGTTTGGTTTTGCTTTTTTAGAATGACTATTGGAAGAATTGTAAGAGACCTGAAAATTTCACAGTTTTATGTATTTTTATAGAAGGCAGATAACAATATGATTTAATTGAACAATAATTTTTAAAGTCAAGTAATTCAGGAAAATGAAAAGGTGAAAATCACACTCAAAATTCTTTTCTGTGCTGTGTACTTCAAACTAGGTCCAGCAGTGGTAATTGCTTGTAATAGATGGTAGGGATATTAATTCACTTTTTTAGCTATGTATTAATCACATATACATTTTTCCAGAAAACAATTGAGTCTTGACATAAATACCCTTTACTGAGTTTTTTATAAATAACATACTGTGAACATCTCTTAGAGTGAAGTGATGCATTCCAGTTTTAAAATATATTATTCTCTTTTATACAGTTAATATAATGCATATGTCTCAAATCAATGTTTTGTTATTCAAATAAGTAATGGCTCAACAAAATCTAATTGTATATTTTCATGAATAAATAAATCTTAGATATTTAGTTGGAGAACTAAAGAATATATAAGAGGTTGAATAAGTGCTCTCTTCTTTTCCACCAAAAGACGTTTACACCTTAAATTATGGAGCCCATAAATGTTACTGTCTGGCAACAGGAACTTTGTAGAACATACTGACTTATCAGTCTTGAGATGAGGAGCCCTAAGTATAAGCACAGGAATTTGAAAAGAGAGACAAAAGTTCCAAAGTGGAGAAGGTAATGTGAGGAAAGAAGCCAGTACTGACTGACTGACAGAATGAATGGATTGATATATAGATATTTCTATATCACAAATACATATGTGAATATTCTAGGTTTTGTACATATAGGTGCTGCATTGTTTAGCTAAGAAAGCACAGAAAAAATGACACAGTAGTATTCCAACTCTTGAGGTAGGAACATTGTTCTCCACTGAGTCACCCAGGAATCTTGGAGAAAGGTCTGATTCTAAGATGTCAACACACACTTGTAAAACCAGGAATCAGCAGGATAAAGAAGGAGGATTTCAAGTTCAATCCCAGCATGGGCAATTTAGCAACATAATGAAACTCTGCCTCAAAATAAATTTTAAATATCAATAAAAATTGAGTAAAAATTAATAACAATTGAATATGTAGCTCAGTATGAAGGGCCTTAGTTTTGGTTCTACCCCTAGTACTTCCAAAAAAAGAAATAGAGAGAGGCCCTGGAATATTATTTTAGCAAAAGCCAGTAAGAAGATGCTCAGCTGGCAGCCTGTGTGAGCAGAGAGACCTAGCCAGATCTGCCTCCACTTGCCAGCTGTAGCAATCAGAAAGCTTGCTTCCTTAGGGAATCCAGGACAAGTAGAAAGACCCAGACAGATACACTTCCACTTGCCAGCCACTGCCATCAGAAGATTTGCTTCCTCTGGGCAGCCAGCTCAAGCAGGGTCATGCAGCCAGGTGAGCCTCATGTACCTTCAGGCCACTGTTGGAGACCTTTGCTTCCTTTGGGCAGCTAACACCCATAGGGAGAATCAGAAAAACACCCCTGTGGGCCTGACACTGTCAGAAGAGTCCCCCGTGGGCTCACAGGATGACAGAAGCAGCTCTAAAACCACAAATCTCTGGTCATCAGGGAAACCCCAGTGTAGCTACATGGGTCTGAAGAAGCCTGCTCCATGGCCTACTACTCTCTGTAAGCCTGAGGTCAGAGAAACCCAGGTGTCTGTCCCATTCCCCTAACTGCAGAGGAGCAGCCAATGTGGGAAGTGCCTGGGATCCCACAACCAGCTTGTTGAGGGGAACCCAGGAGAATGTCAGACAAAGGAGCAAAAGGCAATCTCAGATAACCAGCCCTCACAGAACAGGTCTCGGAGATATAGTCATGGAAGAAAATGGAAGCCACACAGCGGAAATCTCTGAGAGGATAGCAACTGAAGTAAAGGAACAACTTCATGGGACGGCAAAAGTAATCAGAGCAGAAATAATGTCTCAGGTAAAAGAAGCAATCACAAACATAATGAAAGAATTGCTCAGCAGGTCTAAAGAAGACACAGGTGAAAAAGAGGAGCATAGGAAAATGATGGAAGCCTTAGATGAAGAATATAGAAAGTAATTACAATGCATAAAACAGGTTCAAAGAGATATCCAGGAAATTAAAAAGTCAATCAAAAGCTGACAAAACCACGGGAAAGAGACTCAAGACAGACTTTCAGACCTTGAGGACAGCATCATAGCTAGCAATCATGAAAAGAAATATCTCTTAAAAATAACAAGGAACCAGGAATAACAATTCAACAGCTTTGACATGACTCAAAAAATAAATGAAATAAAATGAAATAAAAAGGCTATTTACAGAAGTGAAAATGAAATAAAAAGGCTATTTACAGAAGTGATAGCAGAAAACTTCCCAAATACAGAAAAAAGATCTGGCATTCAGGTAAATGAGGCATAGAGGACTCCAGCTGGCCATAATAGAAAGAAATCTATCCCCAGACATATAATAATCAAGATCTCAGAAATTCAGCAAAAGAGCATTATATTCAAAGCTGCTAGAACAAACAGATCACCTATAAAGGAAAACCAGTCAGAATCATGGCAGACTTCTCAACACAAACCATCAAGTCAAGAAGAGTTTGGAATGAAATATTTCAAATCCTGCAAGAAAACAACTTTCCAACACAGATTGATGTACCCTGCAAAACTATCTTTCAAAATTGTTGGAGAAATAAGATACATTCATGATAAAGAACAAGTGAAATAATTCTGACTACCAAACCAACCCTACAGAAAGTGATGAAGGATATTCCAGAGAGAGATAAAGATAATCATGGTTTCAAGAACAGAAGCAGATCAGGATTGCTAAATGGGACGGACAATTGAATGATAGGGAAAAGTAGAGGGACAACAGCAGGAGGATAGCATGGTAGAGAAAAAACAATGTATGCCGGTTGCAACCATTAATGTAGATGGCCTCAATTCACCAACAAAAAGAAACAAGGGCGATTGGATCAAGAAACAAGATCCATCAATATACTGTGTACAAGGAACACATTTAACTTGAAAGGAAAT
>PVJX010026904.1:0-25366 GCA_004027295.1 Dolichotis patagonum
AATTATAATACCCTGAAAAAGGAAATCGAAGAGGACCTCAGAAAATGGAAAGACATTCCCTGTTCATGGATAGAAAGAACAAACATTGTAAAAATGGCCATTCTCCTAAAATTACTATACAGATTGAATGCCATCCCAATCAAAATACCACTAACATACCTCATAGATCTAGAGAAATCACTCCTAAAATTCATCTGGAACCAGAAGAGAGCTAGAATAGCAAAGGCAATTCTAAGCAACAAAGGCAAGGCAGGAGGCATCACAATCCCTGATTTGAAATTATACTACAAAGCTACAGTGATGAAGTTAGTATGGTCCTGGAATAGAAACAGACCGGAGGATCAGTGGAATAGATTGGGAGATATAACCACAACCACAAACTCACTCAACCACCTTATCTTTGACCTTATCTTTGATAAAGTGGCCAAACGTGCTTGTTGGAAGAATGACAGTCTCTTTAACAAATGGTGCTGGAAAAATTGGCTGTCTATATGCAGAAGACTAAAACTAGACCCATGTCTATCACCATACACTAAACTAAAATCTAAATGGATCAAAGATCTAAATATTAAAACAGAAACACTAAAACTGCTGGAAGACAAACTAGGTAAAAACCTCAAATATACACGGTAGGAAGAGAATTCATGAACAAGAACCAAAGTACACGGGAAGTACTTCCCAGAATTAATAATTGGGACCACATCTTATTAAAGAGTTTCTGCATGTCAAAAGAAGTTTCCCGCAGAGTGGAAAGAAAACCTACAAATTGGGAAAATATCTTCATGGACAGCGCCACAGACAAAGGACTTCTGTGTAGAACTTATATAGAATTAAAAAAAATCAGACTCTCGAAATTCAAAGACCCTATCCAAAAATGGCCATCTGAAATGAATACACAGTTTTCAGATGAAGAAATATGAATGGCAAATAAATACATCATCATTAGTCATGAGAGAAATGCAAATTAAAACCACACTGAGATTCCATCTCACTTCTGAAAGAATGGCCAAGATAGAAAACACTACCAATAACAAGTGTTGGAGAGGCTGTGGGGAAAAAGGAACTCTTCTACACTGTTGGTGGGAGTGTCGACTGGTGCAACCACTGTGGAGGTCAGTCTGGAGATTCCTCAAAAAGCTGGGTTTGGAAGTCCCATTTGACCCAGCTATTCCGCTTCTAGGCATATTCCCAGAAGAACTGAAAATATCCTACAACAGTGATATATATGCACCCATGTTTATAGCAGCACAATTTGTAATAGTCTCAAAAAACAAAACAAAAAATTTAAAAAAGGAAGACGGTTTGTTGTAGTTTTCTTGGCCTATTAGATTACTTTCCAGTAATACATAATAATTGCTGGTTAACAGTAATATAAATATTGTGTTTCCTTATTTGTCTATGCTCATTTATTTGAATTACATAAAAATGTGAAACTGTGCTATTATATTTTATGGTAACAGAAAAACAGTATTATTTATTTATGTATTTATTTA
Organism: Dolichotis patagonum; assembly: GCA_004027295.1. Lineage (NCBI taxonomy): Eukaryota > Metazoa > Chordata > Mammalia > Rodentia > Caviidae > Dolichotis > Dolichotis patagonum. Next base: position 1,494 of record PVJX010026904.1, read on the forward strand.
TATATGTGTGCAGGACACTAAAATAGCCTGAATATATTCAGCATGCTTATTTGCTATCATCTAAAAGAATTCACCTAATTTTTTTGAACTTGGAACTTTTGTTCCTTGAGAGTAATTGAACTAGAAAATAATCTAAAAAATTCTTCAATTAATATTAGCACAAACTTATTTTCAGTAAACTAAGATACACTAGTAGTAAAACTAACTTGAAGTTTTTTCATTGACCCTTACTTCCTTTCCACTTACTCCATCCTAGTTCCTATTTCTTTTTGAGCAATTTCTTCCCACTTCAAAATATGTATCATACATTTTGGACCTTATTTAAATTTCTCACACCAGAGAGACAATACATGTATAAACATGTGAGTCTAATTTATTTCACTTATGAATATGGTCTCAAATTGCATCCATTTACCTACAAAATCATAAGTTTATCCTTTTTCATGGCTGAGTAGTACTCTGGTGTATAAAAATAACATCATTTTATCTATTCCTTGGTTAATGGGCATTTGGCTTTTTTGATACCTATTATAACTTGTGCTGTTATAAACATAGGTCCATATATAGTACTGGGGTATGACATTTTTATTTCTACTGGAAATGTACCCAGAAGGCAAATAGCAAGGTTGAATGGGACCTCTAATACTAGATCTTTGAAGAATTTGTGTACTGATTTCCATAGTGTTCACAGCACCAGTCTGTGCACCCACCAATGAGGAAAAGAATTCCTTTTTCCCCACAGCTGCACCAGCATTTGTTATGGGTTGATTTCTTGATGACAGCCATTCTTTCTGCAGCTGTAATCACAGTGTTGTTATAATTTGTATCTCTCAAATAATCAATGATATTGAACATTTTTTGATGTATTTATTTGTCATTTGTATTTTTTCATCTGAGAAGTGTGTATTCAACTCAGATAACCATTTTTTGGATTGTGTTTTTGAATTTGAGGTGTTTGATTTTTTTTCAATTTTTTATATGTTCTAGATTATAAGTCTTTTGTCTTAGGGACAATTGGTTAAATTTTTTTCACAGTGGAGACAGTCTTTTTACACTCTTGGTGATTACTTTTAATGTGCTTTTCAGTAAGATGAGATCCCAGTTGTTGATTTTTTTTTTTTTTTGGAACCAAAGATTGAACTCATGACCTCGCACTTGCCAGGCAGGTGCTTATACTACTGAGCTAAATCCCTTGCCCTCCCAGTTGTTGATTCTTTGTTGGTTTCCCATGCAGTCTGGTTGTTTGTTCATGAAATCTCTGCCTATGCCTGCAGCTTCAACATTTCTAACTACTTTCTCTTGCAATAGATTGAGTGTTTCTGTATTAATGTTTATATCTTTGATCTATTTTGACTTTAGTGCATGGTGATAAGACATGAGTCTAATTTTAGGCTTTGCGTATAGAAAGGCAGTTTTTGCAGCACCATTGACTAAAGGGGCTTTTTTCAAGGGAACATGTCCCCTTTGCCAAAGATAAGGTGGCTGAGTGTGTTTCAATGTGTTTATAGTTGTTTGTGAAACTTCTAATCTGTTCCACTCATCGTCATCTATTTTTTCCAGTACCATTCTTATTTTATCATAACAGCTTTCTATGATTGTGATGTCCTCTGCCTTGCCTTGTTGCTCAAAACTGCCTGTGCTATTCCAGATCTCTTCTGTTTCCAAATGATTTTTAAGAATGTTTTCTCTAGTTCTGTGAGGTATGCTGATGGTACTTTGATCAGGATTGCATTAAATATGTATGACAGTTCTGGGAGTACCTCCATTTTTTGTATGTTGGTTCTTACTATTCATGAGGAAAGGATATCTTTCCACTATCTAATATCTTCTTTGATCTCCTTTTTCAAAAAACTGTAATTTTCAGTGTGCAGATCTTTTACTTCCTTTGTTAGATTAATTCCTAAGTATTCCATTTTTTTGGATGGTATTATGAAGTTTGTGGTTTCCCTACATTCTCACTGAATTTGTTGTTTGTGTACAAAAATGCTATTGATTTTTTAATATTAATTTTGTACCCAGCTGCACAACTGAATCTTTTATTAAATTTACAAGTCTTTTGGTGGTGCTTTTTGGGTCTTCTTTACAGTATGTTGTCATTTGTGAATAGTGATAATTTAAGTTCTTCCTTTCCTTTCCTGATTCCTTTTATTTTTCTCTTTTCTAATTAATCTGGCTAATGTTTCAGAAATATAAGGCATCCTTACCTTGTTACTGATTTTAGAGTGAAAGCGTTCAATTTTTTCCATTTAGTATGATGTTGGTTGTAGTTTTGTAATAGATGGTTTTTATCAGATTAAAACCATACCTTCTGATTTTCTGCAGTTTTTATCATGACTGGGTGTTGGAGTTTGTCAAAAGCTTTTTCTTCATCTATTGAGATAATCATGAGCTTTTTTTGTCTTTGGCTCTGTTGATATAATGTATTATTACATTAATTGATTTGCATATGTTGAACCATCCCTGCAGTGCTGGGAGGAACTCTGCTAGGTCATGGTGTGTTATCTTAATGATTTGTTGCACTCTCTTTGCCAGTATCTTATTGAGGATTTTTGCAACTATGTTGATTAGGGAGATTGGCTTGTTGTCTTCTCTTTTGGTTGGGTCTTTTTCTGCTTTTGTTATCAGAGTAATACTTGCCTCCAGTAATGAATTAGGGTGTATTGCCTCCATTTCAATTCCTTTAAAGAGTTTGAGGAGCATTGGTACTAAATCTTGTCTATATTTCTTGTAGAATTCAGCCACAAATCCAACAAGACCTGAGCTTTTCTTTGTTGGTAAGTTTTTAATTATGTTTTAATTTTCATTAACTGATATTGGGTTATTCAAAATTGTTTGATATTCTTGATTCAACTTTGGTAATTCATAAATATCCAAGCATCTGTCTGTTTTTTCTGTTTTCCATCCTAATAAAGTTTCTCAAAGCAGGTATTGATGATCTTCTGCATCACCACATGATCCATAATGATTTCCTCCTTTTCATTTTTCATTGCATGAATTTGAGCCTTTTCTTTCCTTTTTTCTTGACTAGGTTGTCTAAGGATTAATCAATTTTATTTAACCTTTGAAAGAACCAAATCTTTGATTCATTGATTCTTTGTATTGTTTTCTTAATCTCAATTTCATTAATTTGTGCTCTTATCTTTGTAATTTCTTCCCTTGTATGGACTTCAGGCTTGACTTGTTCTTTTTCTGTAAGTGTCAGTTGCAACAGTAGGTTTTTTTATTTGTGTTCATTTTGTTTCCCTGATATGAGAGTTTACCAGTACAAATTTCCCTCATAGAACTTCCTTCATTACATCCCACAGATTGCAGTGTTTTTTACTTTTCTTTTTGTTTAATTGTAGATATTGTTCCACCTCTTCTTTAATTTAATCTATGACTTGTCAGCTGTTCAGTAGAGAGTTATTTAATTTCCAAGTGTTTATCTGGTTTTTTCAAAGTCTTTTACCATTGCTTTCCAGTTTCATCACACTGTGGTCTATATGACCATATGCATGGGATAATTTCAGTTCCTTTGCATTTACTTAAACATGTTCTGTGGGCTAGTATATGATCTATTTTGGAGAAGAATATGTTCTTATGTTGTTGAGTGGAACACTGTACACATTTAGTAAATTCATTTGTTCACATGTTTGGTTCAGCTCTGATATTTCTTTGCTGATATTTTTTGTTTGGTTGATGCATCTATTTGTGACAATGTGGTATTAGGTTTCTCCATTACAATTGTGTTATTGCTTATATGATTTTTCATGCCTAGTAATATTTTTTCATATTGTTAGGTGCTCCCATATTTACTGCATACTTATTTATGATTCTTATCAGTTCCTCTTGAGTTTTTCCTAATAAGTATATAGTGAGTTTCTTTTTCTCTCTTAATCATTCTTGGTTTGAAGTTCACATTGGATGCAAACAGAATAACTATCCCTCCTTTTTTCTTTGTTCCTGTTGCATGGAGTATTGTTTTCCATCCTTTAACTTTCAGTCTATGAACGTCTTTTTGAGTTAAATGTGTTTCTTATATGTAGCATATTACTGGGTTTTGTTTCTTCTTCTTTTTCTTTTTCTTTTTTTTGTTACTGGCAATCAAACTCAAGGTCTTGGACTTGCCAGGTAAGCATTTGTGCTGCTGAGCTAAATCTTTGGCTAGGTCTTGTTTCTTGATCCGTTCTGCCAGTCTGTTTCTTTTGTTTGGTTAATTGAGACAATTTACTTGTCTTTGTCATATTATTATCCTGCTGTTGGTTCCCTGATTTTTATCTCATTAATTGCTTGCCCTGCCTAGTGGTTCCTTTCTATTATTCTTGGAATTGTGACAATTTTTGTCTTTGTCTAGAATATCTTTTAGTACCCTTTGTAGGGTTGGTTCAATGATCAGTAATTTCTTCATTTGTTGTTTGTCACAGAAGTATCTTATTAGTGCATTAGTTATGAAGATAGTTTTGCAAGGTACAGCAATCTGGATTAGAAATTGTTTTATTTCAGGACTTGCGCTAATTTACTCCAAGCTCTTCTTGACTTGAGAGTTTGTATTGAGAAGTCTGCCATGATAGGCTTTCTGTTTCTTTATTCTAGCAACTTTTCATGCTGTTTTAGTACTGAATTCCAAGGATCTTGATTACTACATATCTCTGTGTAGATTTATATTGGTCATGGCTAATTACACTTCTATATGCTTCCTTTGTTTGTGAGATTGTTTTCTCATGCTTAGGAAATTTTCTGCTATTACCACTACAAATAGAGATTTTAATGTCATTTGTGTGGGCTCCTACTTTTTCAGGGGCACTAGTCAGTACTGTATTGTCTTTCTTTCCATGGACTTGTGGCTGTTGATTTGCTTTTTCTTGACTCCTTGTTATTTTTTGAGAGATCTTTCTTTTCATGATTGCTAGCTGCTACCTTGTCTTCAAAGTCTGAAAGGCCACCTTCAGTTGCATTCATGTGGTTTTGCAAGCTTTCAAAGGAACTTTTAGTTTCATGGATATCTGCTTGAATCTGTTTCCTGCACTCTATTTCTTTCCTATATGGGACCATTATAGTTTCCATAAGTTTTCTGCGATCCTCCATTTTTATTAATCTATATCTACTCTAGATTTGCTAAGCAATTAATTCTGTATGGTCATCAATTCCTTTTTTATGTGAAAGTTTTTTTTATCTGATTTCTTCTATGGTCTCATATTTGTTCTTTACTTTAGTCATCATCATTTGAGAAATTTCTGGAGTGTATTTTCCATTTTCCTCTATCTTGTCTCCTGCACTTGTTCTGCATGACCTGAATGTGTGAGATTACTTTTTGGGTCTGTATCTTGTCATTTTCCATTTTAAATATCTTTTGTGTGTTTTCTGTGTTGATTCCTATAAGTTTTCTAGGTAGCTATATCACTAGTATCAATAGGAAATATCTGTTCTTCAGGAATGCCTTCTGTGTGTACAAGGTTCTTGGCTTGTGTCTGTCCCAAGATTCTACTTTCCCAGTTTATAAAGTGTGAGATGTTGGTTTGTAGCTCAGTACCCAGTCCTTTGGTGCTGGAATGTTGGGAGATTATTGCCCCAGAACTTCCCAGTATTGTTACAGAATGTGAACAATGGGTTGCAACAAATATTATATCCTACCTAAAGTAGTATAAACAATATTAACAGCATGAAGCACAACTTAGAAATTAATAAACTGTTATAAATATTAATTTTGCATTTTAAAACATATAAGCAAAATCTACAGTTATATATCAAAACTCATAATTTGGAAGCTGTATGCAATGTATTTTTTCTTGGTAGAGTGGTTTTACCCTATGTTGGGGAAACTTAAGAATGATAATGGATAAAACAGATAATTGAAGAGAAATATGGTAGAAGCAAGGCTGGAGGACAAGAAAATGATCATGGAAGTTGTGGAAATCTAGAGAAGACAGCAGAAGATAATTAAGTAGGAAGAAAGGAATTATGGAAGATAACCAAAGTGTTTAGAGAGAATATATACTCTTATGAAAATATCATTGAATCTAGAGTGTTAAATTGAGGTAAAGAGGAAAGAAGACAAATACATTAGAACAAAAATAGAGGTAAAAGCCAAATCAATCAATCAATCATCAATCAATCAATCAATCAATAAAGGGAAAGGGAACTAAACCAGGAAAGAAAGAAGAAAATTAAAACATATTAAAAAAAACAAATTCCTCTGGAGTCCATGGAGAGCCCAAAACTGCCGGGTAACCCTGTAGAGCCTGCAGTAAAATGTGTAGATGTGAGGCTGATTTTGGTCTCCAGATATGGGAGCCTTGGGCCAGAATCTTTAGTGAGTATTTTCTGTATGTCACTTAAGTTGCCTCCCACTCCTTACCCTGTTTCTCTTAGCATCTCTCTCCTACTTGCTGTACTGCATTCAGACAGAGACACAGGGCTTCTCCCAGTCCTGTATATAGATAGCTGCTTTTGATTGTTTCTCAGCCTTCTGTGTTCTTCTTCCACTGGCAAGTATCTATTCTTTGAGCTGGTTTGTTTTAGGATGGGATGGGATGCTGTGATGTAGTCTGACCTTCTACTGCTGCAGGTGCTGTTCAATGCTGCTCAGTACCAATTCGTTTTCCTCTCCTGAAGAGGCAGTGCTATCTTCCAACTCCTTGCTTTGTGAGGTCTGCCATAACAGCCATCTACCTCTACTGTAGTCTATAAATTCATTGGGTGAGATGCAGTGATGTGCTGTAGGATGCCTTTCTGCTTCTGCCCCTGGTGTGGGTACAGCCTTGTGCAGCACAGTCCCATGGTGTAAGGCTAATTCCAGCATCTCTCTAGTCACACAATATGGGGGAGGGATTAGCTGTTCCATTTACTATGCATACTTGTATTCTTTAATCTTGTCCCTAGAGGTTCCAGTTAGCACTCATGTGTACAAAAGGAAAATGAAGAGAAAAGAAAAGAAAAGAGAAAAGAAAAGAAGAAGAGAAAAAAAAGGGAAGGGAAGGAAAAGGAAGTAATTTCAATATAATTTTTAATCTACTTGATTTCAGATTGAAACTTTTTATGCACTCTTAATTCTTTGATAAACTGATCATGTTTTTGTTTTTCATAGCTCATTTAGATTTTATTAGTGTCTTTGGAAAGCTCCTGGAGTACTTTGGTTATTACTTCCATTACCTGTTTAGTTATGTCTTCTGTAATGCTGCTGAGTGCTTCTTTGATATGTTTTCTCAGCTCCTTGGTTATCCTTTTGTGTAATTTGTATTTGTAGTTTATACTATTTTCCCCCTTTGACATTCATTCCCTCTACTGACTGTGGGAGTTGGTGTTTGGGAGATAATTTATTGCCTTGTCTTTTTATGCTTCTATTTCTTTTGTTTTGTACTGAGGTTTGTGAATGCTTATAGTTTAAAAACATTTTTGCTAGAATACAGATCTCTTTAAGTCACTTCAGTGATGGACTTCTGGTGTGGCTAACTGTACTCTTTCGCCTGTGTTCCAGGATCTGTGCACCTCAATTAAATTGGTAGGGGACATTGCAGTGTAATGTGTCCAACAGTGATTTCTCTCAAAAAGTATTTTAGTCTCATAAATGTAATATATGTGTTAGCTTATAGAGAAAACCCATTAATAGCAACAGTTATTCAAGCCAGATAATATCAAGCAAATCAGCTACAATATTATCATTCAAGACAAGCTGGGTATTTGCACACTCTAAGAACCAATTATGTGCCACCTTTATCTGCAGGGAAGAAATATACAATTTTGTTGGAAACATCAAGAAAATATACACTATATGTGACAGGTATATCTCCACTAACAGTAGAAAAATCAACAGTAATCTTATACAGTTAACTATCTAAAAATCAATGAAACTTTATGATTATTCTATTAAATATACAGGGGTTGGGAACAGGAGAATGGAAAAAGAAAAAAAATTAAAATTTCAAATGATATGAACAGGAGAAAAGAAAAGTGAGTCAAAGAATCATATTGGGGTAGAAGCATTTTATACAATTAGGCAAAAGTAACTGAAGAAAACTGATAAGAAATAAATGGTAAAAACAAAAGGAGGAAAAATGTATTAGGAATAAAATAAGGGAGAAAAAATTAAAGGGAGTAAACTTAAGAAGGAGAAGTAGAACAAAAGAAAACATAAGGAGGAAAAGCAACAGAGAGAGAGAGAAAGAGAGAGAGAGAGAGAGAGAGAGAGAGAGAGAGAGAGAGAGAGAGAGAGAGAGAGAGAATGAGAATATCCAGGAAAAGGGACCAAGGAAAATTCCCAACACTTTAATAATCTAGTAAGGAAGAAAAAGGAAATAGAAATCTACACTCACAAAGAAAAATAAAAAACAGAAAAAGCATTTTGAATACATGACTTTTTTGTAAGATCTACAAATTTTGAGGTAAACAGATAGTTTACCCCAGATCTTTGCTGGATTCAGGCAACAGCAAACAGTAGAGTAACAACAACACTGCTATTAATTTCATTTCCAGAACCCTTCAGGCAGGGCCTGGCCTCTGGCTTAGAGGAGCAGGGCTTGTGTCCTTTTAGATCATACCCTTCATGTGGACTGTTTCCTGCATGTACTCTAACTGCTTCTGTCTCCCATGACTATCTGTCATTCAGTCACTCTGGGAACATAACATTGTGAGCTCTAGAATGGAACCACGTGGCTACTCTGGGTCCTGGGTTCAAACAATAAAACTTTCCCAGGATTGTGTCTGACCAAGAATTTTCATCAGAAATATGACAGGTGTTTGTACTAGTCCCTCACCAGCTGTCCCTTGTGGAACAACTCAATAGGTGCAATGTCTCCTGGTTTCCCTACAGATCACAGCAACAAACTTTTTTCCATTATGCTGGCACAGTTATCCCTAATGCCACCTGGAGTCCCCAGCATTCACTTTGTTTCTGTAGGTTTGGCACTCTGCCTCTCGTACACAAAAGGCCACAAGCCATGAGCCAGGAACCCAGAAAAAGTGCAGATGGTCTCTTACCTTGTAAACATTGTGCTCTGTTTCTTCAACTTTTCTGTAACTTTTCATTTTCCTTTCAGATCCATTCTGTTTTCTGGGGAACTACTTCTTATTCTTCTTCCGCTGCTGCTTTCTTCTTCTTCTCCTTCTTCTCCTCCTCCTCCTCTTCCTCCTCCGTCGTCGTCGTTGTCATTTTCTTCTTCTTCTTCTTCTTCTTCTTCTTCTTCTTCTTCTTCTGCTTCTGCTTCTGCTTCTGCTTCTGCTTCTGCTTCTGCTTCTGCTTCTGCTTCTGTTTCTTTTCTTCTCCAAGTTGTTGTTTTCCAGAGTCTGGATTACAAATCACAGACAAATTGAGTTGTTGTCACTTCCTACTTAATTTATTTTTCTTCTGTGTTATCACTCCACTTTTACTTCTCCTTTTCACTTTGACTAATTTTTTAGTGGGATCCACGTTTTGCAAAAACAACTCCTTCCTCAGCTTATTGGTTATGGAGATGAGCTTCTGTAGAACAAACACGGTTTTGGAAATCTTTTCTCGATTGTCTGTAATAAAGTCACCAGTGGAGTCAATAGGGGGCACTAAATGACCATCCCAAGGTTACTTGTAGTTATGTTTTGTGTCTGTCTGTCCTTCCAAATCCTGAATCTAGAGTTTGTGGTTGGTTTATTGTTTAGTGCTTGTAGTGCATGTGTGAGTGCTACACACTCCCTAAGATGGGTACCCTACATATAAGGGAAAAAGAGAAGCTTAACCCTTCCCTTTTGCTATTGTTGCTTTTGCTGTATTTCATTGCCCCAGCCATCATGAACTGCTGCCCCTCTCTCACACCACATTGCCTTAGAGTCAGCAGATTATGGATTGAAATTTTTACAAATGTGAGACAAAGAAATCTTTTTTCCCTTAAGTTTGGGTGTTGGTCATTTTGTCTCAGCAACAAGAAAAGAGTAACTAAGACACTTGTTAATGAATTATACTCATTAAGAAATTCTTACAAATGACCACTGAGCCTTCCATTTCTTAAAAATCATTGGCTTATGGAAACAGGAAAGGTTCACATTCAAGGTGGAAACACTTGTGCTTTGTTGCTGCTATTGCTTTGTTTTCATTTTTCCCCCAAGGACTGAATCATAGGACTTTGCAATCAGTTACATGCCCTTCCCCTTTGCTTTTATTTTGTAACAAGGCCTTCTTAAGTTGCTAAGATGCCCAAGGTGGGTTCTAATTTTGGATTTTCCTGCCTTTGGTTCCTACAGAACTGAGACTATAGGAGTGAGTCACTTCACCTCACCTTGTTCAGGAGGCACTGTTTGTACCTATTCCACCTGGCCTCTTCCAGTCCAGTCATGCACACTAGGCATTACTGTTTCAATGTGCACATATGCACATGTATTTCTACATTTTCAGCATGACTTACCTTATCCCACTCATATGGACAACCACCACAGTAAGAGATTGTTTCAGTTACATCAGGGCAATAATGAATACATCTTCCCAGAATTTCTCTGTTATGTATATATTTCACAGCACTTGAAAACACAAAACCCAGGTTCCCAACCACCCACCTCTATCTACCACAAACAAGCACATATGCTTCCTACAAAAATTTAATTAAGCCAACAAAGCCTTGTAGCCTGTATATCAAACAAATTTAGGCAACTATTCCCTGATCCATCCAAATCCTGGCCATCAGCTAACTGATGTGCCAACTCTGACCTCTTCAAAATGAAAGAAAGGTGTCTCCTGTGGGATAAGGCAAAGAAATAATGTTGACAGTGGAGAGTTGTGCAGAATCCTTGATGAAGAGGGACACCCTTATTTGAAACCGTAAGCTTGTAAGCCCCCTTCTGAAAACCAGACCTATATATAGAGGCTACTTAAACTGTGTATTTTGGTGCTTGTACAAACTGACATTTCTTGTCACTACATTATGTGTATTGGTTGGGCTGACCTTATATGGCTCTTTTGTATGTGAGTTCAAGGTTGAGTGTCTCCAGATGAATCCCCAGGACTTGGAAGAAAGCACAGTTGTGTGCAACTGATTTAGCCATACATGGAAAAGATAATTTTAAACACTGAGTCAGAGACATATTTTCTTTTTCTTCTTAAAGAGTAATGAAATTATGGTAGTTGCCATTTCTGGAGGTATACCACCATGAAGTATAAGATGATTCTATTAAAGAGAATCAGCTGAGTACAAGAGCTGGGCCAGTGAAGTGGCAAGTAGTGGCATATCCTTCATATATCCACTCTAGTCAGATAATTTGTTTGTTTATATTTTTTGAGGGGGCTGGGAATTTAGCTCAGTGGCACTAACACCTGCTTGGCAAGTGCAAGGTTGTGAGTTCGATCCCATATATATATATATATATATATATATATATATATATATATGGTAAGAGTTTCACAATGTAGTGTAGGCTTTCCTTCCACTTACTTATGTGGTCCAGACTGGCCTCAAACTTATGGCAGTCCTCCTGTCTCAGCCTCCCAAGTACTAGGATTGCAGGCATACACCATCACACCTGGCCTTAGCCAGATCCTGAAGCCATAGAGCTATTTCCTTGCTAACACTTCCCCTGTGTTCATTCTTAAGACTAGTGATGCCTAAAGTCCAATTCTGGATACACACATGGGAAAGAAACTTGGGGCAATGCGAGTCCTAGGTGGTTGCCATTGCCAGTAGCTTAGAACTGCAAAGGGTGAGTAGCCCAACCTTAAACCTCTTGCTCTTATCTTTTTGCTTTGCTGAAGTGCCTTTGGACATAGCATGACTTTAAAAGCCCAGTAACGCTTCACAGAGGATACCAAAAATAATAGCACCAGAGTCTACATAGTGGCCCATAGATTCCTATTTGGTCCATCTCAAAAAGGCCAACAAGAAGCTCTTTCTTTTACACTGACCTATCTTGGTGGTGTTGCCAGCATGTTTACAGAGCACCTGAATGTTTTGATTCAGCCCCAGTGTTCTGACGGGCAGATGTGATACCTTCTCTGCTTCTGAATGCTGGTTAAGGAAATCTTGTCTTGCCCATATTCCCATCAGCACAGCAAGTCCTTTCTCACTAGTATATCAGGTTTCTGGAGAGGACAAATGTCCTCATGATGGAAAGCTTCTGAGTGCCCAGATTATTATACTCAAACTATAGGAGCCACAGAACTTGTGGATGGGGGACTATATGATAAATTCCATGAGACTCATTAGAGTAAAGGAGATAGAGGAAGGTCAGGTCAAACCAATTGCTTTCTTCTTATCCTAAATGCCAGAGATTTGAGTCAATGTGACATCCTGCCCTCTGTTTACTGACTCCTGTATCCCAACCAGAATACTACTGAGTATCCAGAGCCCTAGCCTTCAACTCTCAGTGCTACAGAATTTGAAGTTAAGGAGCTGTAGACTGCATCCCTCAGCTGAGATATGGGGGTAAAACATGACAGAGGTAACCCAGAAGAGGTGTTTTACCATACATCAGAGAGTTGAGTTACAGAGTGAAACTCTATACATTGCCTGCCATATGGTGCTAGCAAGGGAGATCCTTTACCCATTACAGTGAACTACTGAGCTCCCAGACCCTTAGCCTAGAGCTCTAAGCAACACTGATCTTGTGAATGGGGAGCCACAGGTTGCATTCTGATACATGAGAGAAAGGGAGATAAAACTGAGCCAGCCAAGATCAGTCACTCTTATACTACCAACCACCAGGAAAATCAGAGTGTGGCATGCTGCCCATTGTCTAGCATCTGTGACTGGCAGGGAAAATCTCTTTCTCACAACAGAGGACCATTGAGCACCAGGACTCCTAGACCAGAGCTGTGGACCTCATGGAAATTTTGGGAAGAGACCTATATGCAGCATCACACTGGACACAGAAAGGTAGATAGAGCATATCCCCAGAACAAGAATTCTGTTCAACTCAAACATTAGGACTATTGTGTCCACAGGGAATATTATGTCCTAAGTCTTACTTCTGTCACTGTTCAGTATGGACAGTGCTACACAGGAGATGCACATGCACAGCAGGAGATATGTGATGTTTGTATATAAGAAAAGGAGAATGTAGTGGCTGGTTGCAGCTTTTCCGGGGGGAAGGGCGGTGAGAGGAAGAGAAAGTAAAGAAGAGACAAAATCTGAGATCAAGTGGAGCCCTTACTTTCCTGATTGGTGAGAAGAAACTGGCCCCTTGCTGTAGGGGCATTTATTTATACTTTTTAACAACTTAATGTCACATGACACCCTGTTGTCCTAGAAATACACTATTCAGATTTTCTTAGGGCTATGTGCTCTCTCAAGCAACTTCTTCATATGGCTTGCCCTGCGCACTCTTCATTCTTGGAATGACCACACTCCAGCCTTGCATGTGTGGTCAATTTCCAGCTTCAATTGCTCCCAACATACCCATCTCTTTTTCTTTTGTTATTGCACAGAATGGGTGGTCTGTTGAAGCTGGAGGAGCTGTTAGGAGAACTCCCACAATTTAAACTCTGTACAGTCCATTCATTCATAACAGTAAACAATTACCAGTCTAGCCAACAATTGTCAGAAGGTGTTAGTGATTTGAGCTTCTTTTATGTCTAATATATTAGTATGACATTAGTATAACATTAGTGTTATACCTCTTGAAGTTGTACTTTTCTCCAGAATGTTCAAGACCAAATTAAGGTGAGACCTATATTAAATTTAATTAGTCTCTTGCTATCTGTGTCAAGGTCAGTTAACTGTCCTCTGGAATTACCTTGCAACCATGCAGAGGACCACTTAGCTATATTGTCAAATGTCAGCCATCTGCGTGAGTCATCGCCATTGCTTGAACAAGTTACTTTCTATAAAAGCTTGAGAGTCTTTTTTCTCCTGGTGAATCTCCTTAGGCAAATCACATTGATGATTAATTTTCTCTGTGGTCTTACAATCTTCTTGATCAGAAGATCAGGGATTCACTGAACATAGGATGATGCAGCAGAGGTTCTCTTACGTTCTGGGTCCTCATTGACCTCAGAGGGTGAGGGCCAAAATATTAGCTATCCTCTTAGCGCATTTTTCTCTCTAATTTTTGTTCTCTAAACCTCAGTTGTTGAACATGCAGAAGAAAAGTTTGATAATAGTACAGTGTAGTAAAGGAAGTAAGTTTAACATTACTATTTTCTCTGAATATCAAGCATCTTAGAGCATTAAATAAAACTGTTATTTCCTATTAACCATGGATGTTTTAACATTTGAATACCTGTAGAATGTTGTTATGTATTTTACACAGAAAATTAGGAATTTAAATCATACCTAATTTTATAGCATGACAAACTTGATGATATTTTGTAACACACTTGAATTTGCACTATTGACATAAGATACCCCCTTTTGGGTCAATCCTCTTTATCTAACACATAAGAAGCTTTTACCTAACTTGATTATTTTTAGTGAGATATGCATCTAATAAGCATTTGTTGAAGGCAGAGGTATGAATATGAAGCAAAATGTTGTCACCATAAACAATCCCTGTTTCCAGTTTGGAAAACTTGTACATTAGGAAACAAGAATACCTGAATATACCATGAGGTTAATAACAATCTGTCATACCCATAGAAAACCTTTGTATTAGAGCATCTTTAAATCAAAAACCTTATTGTATTACTTCTTTTGATGATGACCAATGTGAACATACTATCATAATATATTTTTTTAACTTTAGTTGAGGTGTCTCCCATAAGCTATGGAGATGACTGGGGCTTCCAAACAGTGAACAACAACTGGTTAAAAAGGTTACCAGACAGCTGCTTTCTTATTAATCTATTGGAGTCCTGTCCAACAATTCCCACTCCAAGAGATTTTGTTTACTCATCTTAAAAATTTTTTGATGACTTATGAAAAATCCAACCAAAACATTTAACCCATTAATTTTTAATTTTTTAAATTCAACTCCATAATAACAATAATATACATTACATCTATATAACCAATCTTTGCATCATTTGGATCAGTTGGCAACCAAGGTGGCATTTGGACTAGCTGGCAACCCAAGTGGAAGCATGCTTTGTAAATCTATAACCAAAACAAATCTTTGATCAAATGATGCAAAAATACAAAACAAAAAGGAAAAGGGGGAAAATTACTGAGCTCAAAATAAAAGGAACAGCTGTCCACAGAATGGACAAATGGAGAAACAAGGACAAATGGACAAATAGGGCATCTGTACAGATTCAAACATAAAAACAAGCACTTGGCTTATTGGTGTCCAAGAGAACTATCTAAGTTCCCATTTAACATGCCCCTTTGCTGATCTAGCTTGCTTCTTACATGCCATGTTCTCATGGTTGGAGCACCTGTCCACCTCCAGCACTCCATGCTCTCAGGGTGTTTCTCAGATGCTCCATACCATTTGGCCACTGCTGTTTGGGCACTTGTTGTTTTCACTCCACAAATGTGAATGATCACTAGCTCAGGGACTCCCAACAACTGCTGAACAGACTGGACAAACACACAGATACATAGGCGTACTAACATACTTTATAAAATCAGAGTGCAAGCAAGTATATTTTTAGCTGAATTGAATTACAATAACTTTTTACAAATTAAAATTTATAAACATAAATTGATCAGTCAGAATTGTTCTAGGTCAATTAGGAGAGATCACTTGTGAGAGGAATTTGGAAAAGACAAAACTCTTACCAATAATTAACATATATTTTTGTATTTTATATTAAGAATACTGGTGAATGTTTGTGTCCCCTTCTTTCATTAAACTTTCAGTTTGAATATTTCTATATACTCTGATCACCTATTTAGACTTTTGGGTCTTGTTTTTGGTTACTTTCACCTGGGCATCCTGCATCAATTCCTTCAATGGGCCCCAGGTCTGGTCTAACCCTATCCCTGTCTGTCGGTTGTGGCATGGTCTCCAAAGCATCACTTTCATGAGACTGAGTATCAGCTTCTTGAGAGGTGAAATCAACTCCTTCTCTGGGTTCAGATCCATGATACAGCTGGACAGCACACGTTGCCACCCAGATAGGCCATTTAGCCTTTCCTGGAAAAACATAAGCATACCCTTGACCCCACATTAGCACTGGACTAGATACTTTTATTGTGCAGTTTAAACATCTTTTCGGTGGACTCATTTTAGCTTTCATTTGATTACATTTTATTTCCATCTTTGTTAGAATTTTAAAAATTTTTAAATAGCATATTCTACCAAGTGAAATCTATTATCAGGTGGACACTTTTGTTTTTTTGAAATTTATATTGTGAGCACATTTAATAATTTTTAGATCTGACTATTATAAGGAATTTTCATACAGAGGAAAAACCCCAAAAAACTACATTATGTATTTAGGCAGTTTTGCCTCTCCTTTTGATATAGGGGAATGAAACTCCAAACCTAGTATGTCTAGTATGAGTTCATGCTCTCTAAAATTGAAGAATGAATTTTAGGAACAGTGGAGGTTAAGAGCAGAACATATCTATTGAGAGAAACAAATCCTCTGTCTGAGAGAGAGAGAGAGACAGAAAGGTTCCCGAGTAGGTTGCCCAAGTCTCTGTCCTTTCTAGGGACTTTTATAGAATAAATCCACAAGGTGAGATGGGTCCAAGATGGGGAAAACTGGGAACTCACAAGGCAGATGGGCATGAGGTGGGATAAAACTATGGTCAACTAATAAGATTAATTGTTAAGGTAAAATAGGTCAAATCAGGGACAAATGGGGAAGTGAGTCACACAGCAAGAGGGCATGCTAAAACAGTAGTGATTCTGATTCTTCCTTTAGGGAGTTAAGATGGTAGCTCCTGGCTTTGCCAAGGTGATCCATACATATTTAGAATATCAATCCATGATGTTTATACTTAGAGTGTGGTTGCATTTGTTTTGCCTTCTGTCTTGAGATCTGGCCCACATGAGATGTCTGTCTTCTCCAAGGTCACAAGACATCTGGTCCTTTGTGTAGGCTTCCTTGAGGGCCTGAACCTGTCTGACTGCCTATAATATTTCTAACTAACTCAGCTGCCTGCAATACTCTGTTATTTGTGGTTTCCACCTCAGGCTGTGGCTTCAGTCTCCCCACCTTGAGGTGGTGCATTTGGCTGGCAGGTGTATAGGCAGGCTGTGGGGGAAATCCCAGGCCACTGTGGGGGTTGGAACTGGGGTGGTACTAGTTCCAGCACCTTGTGAACATTTGATGCATAAAGCATGTGTGCAGGTGATGGGAAAAAATGAAGGAAGCGCAGGCATTCCAGAGCCCTGTCCTGCCTTCCTGGCCTTGCACTGATTGCTATGGCATAATTGGAGGACTTGCCATTGAAAGGCATGTTAGCCCCTGGTAGAGTTTGTACCTCAGCATGTTGCAGGAAAATTCCTAAACCAAGCCAAACTACACTGAAAAGCAGACTTTTTGTACCATGGAGATAAGAAGGCAGACTTTCATCTTTATACCAGGGAACTGTTGGATCTTTATGCCAGTGGACTATTGTGGGGATAATTCCTCAAAGGCACTGAATATAGGAAAAGTTTAGCTTATATAGAATAGAGAAGTGGGATGTATAAAGCAAGTGACAAAATGTTACATAATTGCTTACACACATTGAATCATATATTGACAGGCAGGCTGGTCTTGAAACAATAGAAACACTCTGGGAACATGGGGAGGGGCCCTTACACAGCAGAGCATAGTTAAGGCCATTACCATATTATAGGAACATTCTGGGGAAGAGCCCTTGAATTAGCCTAAAGTCAAATGTTGAATTATTTTCACTGAAATTCTCTACGAAGCCAAGATGTCACAGTCATAAATACTAAGAGCCACAAGAAATTTGATAACCTAAATGAAAAGGGCATGTCCTCTGAATAATACAACCTGTCAAAACTCTCTTAAGAGGAGAAAGCAATCTGACTAGGGCTATAGCTATTTAATAAATCAAAAATAATTTTTAAAACAGAAAATACTAGGCTTAGATGATTCATTGGTGAGTTCTACCACATATTTAAGGAAGAAATTATACCAATTCTTTACAATCTATTTCAAATAACAGAACTAGAAGGGATAATCCCTAATCATTTGAGGCTAGCATTATCCTATTACCAAACCATACAAAGACGTAAGAGAACCACATATCAATATTTCACATGAACATAGAAGTAAAAATTCTCAATAAAACTGAATTCAACAATATATAAAAAATTATACATTAAAGTCAATTGGCATTTAACTTAGATGTGTAAAGCTAGTTTGAAAATTAATTAAAGCAGTTCATCACATTGAAGTCTGAAAAAGGACAATCACATGATAATATCAATATGCTCAGAAGTGACAAAATCCAATCCTCATTGATGATTAAAATTCACAGTAAGCTATAAAGAAGGGAAGTTCCTCATGTTGATTAGAAAATACCTATAAAAATTGTTGTTAGCATCATATTTAACAGTGAGACTTCCAAGTAATACTGGGAATAAAACAAGGATATCCTCTTACCACTCCTTTTTAACACTGCAGTGTAAGTCCTACCTATTGCAATAAAACAAAAAAAACCACATAAAAATTGGGAATGAAGAAATAAAGCTACCTTCTTTTGTAGATGACATGATCATTTATGTAGAAAACTGAGCAATCATAGCAAAGTTACAGGATACGAAGTTAATATACAAAAAGTCCATTCTTTTCCTATACAACAACAATGAACAAGTAGAATTTGAAATTCAGAATATAGTACCATTTTTGTTACCACCAGTAATATTTAAGAATAATTCTAAGAAAATAGATATAACTTTTATATGAGCAAAACTATAAAACTTATAAGTAAAAAACCAGGTAAATAGAAATATTTCACATTCACAGACAGGAAGATTCAATACTATCAAGACATAAATTTCCCCCAAATTGACTTAAAAATTGAACACAATCGTAATAAAAATTTAGAAAGTTATTTTGAGGCTATGAACAAACTGTAAGATATTTATGGACAGGCAATAGAGCAAGAAAAATCAAAATAATACTGGGAGAGAAGAAAGTTGAAAGACTCAGACTAAAATTATTTGTCAAGAAAATATGGTGTTGATGAAACAATACACTAATAAGCAAAGATGATGAAATGGCAAGAACAATATTTTTTTAAATAAATATTGCTGAAACACTGGACATTCACATTCAGAAAGATGAAACTGGACATACTCATTAAAAATACTAATTCAAAATGAATCCTAGAGCTAGCCATAAAACACAAAACTATAAAACTTCCAGAAGATATCATAAGAGAAAATCTAGATTAATCTTGGAACTGGCAATGAGTCTTTAAATACAACACCAAATCATGACACATGAAAGAAATACTTATCAAGTTAGACTCATTAAAATTAAAAATACTTAAACATTTCTGCCCAGTGAAAACCACTGTGAAGAAAATTAAGAGAGAAGGCCCTGACTGGAAGAAAATACCTGCAAAAGATATAACAGGTAAGGGATGCAATTCAAAATACACAAATAATTTTTAATATTTAACAATAGGAAAATAATTTAATTTAAAAATGTACAAAAGACCTGAACAGATACAACAAAGAGAAATACAGATAGCAAATAAGCACATGAAAAAATACCCCACACTAAATACCACTAAGGAAATGTAAATTAAAACAATGAGAAACCATTTCATAACTATTTACAATGGCCAAAGTCTAGTATCAAAACACAAAACAGTAATGAGGATATGGAGAACAGAACTCTCATTCACTGACAGTAGGAATACACAATGGTACCGCCACTGTGCAAGACAGTTTGTCAGATTCTTATAAAATAAACACATTCTTACCATATGAGCCAGAAATACTCAAAGGATTTCATAATAGTTTGTGAAACTGCAAAAACTGCATATTATTTTTTATACAGTTTATTGCATGTTACAGTTTTGTTCTTAATTGCAAAAACTTGGATGTAAATAAGATGACTTTTATGTGAGTGGATAAACAAATTCTGGCACATCAAAACAATGGGATAGTGTTCAGCACTAAAGATGAGCTATCAAGCCAGGAAAAGACACAGAATTTAAATTCACATTACTAAGTAAAAAAAAGCCAGTCTACTAGATAGGCATGGTGGTACATGCCTATAATCCTAATCCTCAGGAGGCAGAAGTAGGAGGATTGGGAGTTCAAGGCTGACCTGGACTACCTAACAACACCCTGATTAAAAAAAAAAACAAATAGAAAAGGATACCTACTCTATAGTTTCAACTATATGACATTTTGGAAAAGATAAAACTATGGAGATAGTAAAAATATCACTGATTGCCAAGGGTTATGAAGAAGAAATGGATGAACAATTACAGCATGTAACATTTTTAGGACAATCAAAAGTTTGTATGATACTACAATGATTGATATGTGTAATTTTACATTTGTCAAAACTCAGAATGTAAAACACTAACAGGGAACTATGCACTATGGGTGGTTATGATGAGTCAAGATAGGTTCATTAATTTTAACAAAACTGCTCTGGTGGGGAATGATGATAATGGGGGAAGATATAAAGGTAGGGCAGAAAGCATATAGTATTCTGTACTTTCTGTTTAATTTTGTTGTGAACCTAAAAGTGCTCTAAAAAACATAAGTGCTCTAAATGAAGCAAAGAAGGCATCATAACACATTTCATAACAATTTTTATTTGAAATGATGTTACATATAAGTTTTATATTGTAATTTTCATTTTTAAAGGTGAAATCCTGAAATGGTTTATTTGGACTCAGCTGACAAAAAAAAATCAAACCAATGGATGCTTTACCTGGTGAAGGAAGTTCCTTCCACACCCTGTGGCTGTAATTCTAAACTGATCAAATATTTGCATATCAAAAACATGTTGAACACCTGTGATGTCTTCTCAGATAACATATCCTTTGTAATAGCTAAATTTTGAACAGCATTGCCAGAGACCTGATCTGTACACAATTCAAAAAAGTTGGGAGAATTCTCAGACTGGAACTGGAAGCTCCATTCAACCCAGCTATTCCCCTACTGGGTATTTTCCCAGAGGTACTGAAAAGTTCATATCACAGTGATATATGTGCACCCATGTTCATAGCAGCACAATTTGTAATAGCTAAATCTTGAAACAACCAAGATGCCCATCAACTGCAGAGTGGATGAGAATGATGTGGTGTTTTTATACAATGGAGTATTACTCAGCTATGAAGATGGATGATCTTGAGGTCTTCATAGGTAAATGGAGACAACTTAAAACTATCCTCATTAGTGAAATAAATAAGAACCATATTTATAAATATCACATTGTGGCTCTAGTGTAAAAAATAATAAGAACTGTAGGAGTAATAAAACCCAAAATGTGTAATTGCTACTTTAAAAAAGAGAGGAAAAGAAAGTGCTCTAAAGGATATAATTGCATGTATGTTTAAGTGTGTAAGATGAATGACCATATTACTGTTTGTTGTTAGATCATGGAGCAGAACTATTGACAGTCTTGTTGCTTGAATGTGTACTTTGGATGTTTTAACTTTGTAACTTGAACAACTATTTCCAAGATGACAGTATGCAAATTATCAAGTAATGGCTTCTCAGTATTTTTTGTTCTTTTCTTTTTTTTCCCCTTGGAATCTTGTATTGTTGCTACCCTTCTTTCTATTTTGTTTTGTTTTTAAATAAAATTTTAAAAAAATTTTATCTACAAGTAATTCTCTAGAAATGTTGTAGTTACTCCTTTTCAGTCATTTGGGACCACAATCTGTCATCTTGGAAGTTTTATAAAACCAAGGCAAATGGGGCTTGGAAGAAATTGAAGAAAGCACTCCCATTGTTTGGTGGGGATGAAGCAGCCCTGCTAGAGGTTTTTCTGGAACAGGTAGGCCTTCCACATCTGTTCTGAATTTACATCAGGTGGCTCAGTGATATCACAGTTTGGACAAATAAAACTCTTGTTGAAGTGATAGTGCCTGTGCTTCCCCTGCAGGTGCAACAGCACAACTTTTAGAAAAATACCCCCTTCCTGCCCAACAAACACAATTAGCTTTGCTTTTTTCCCCTTCCTGATGATCTGAGTGATGATAATTTGTCTCTGACTATTGGGGGTTTGAAGTTTAGTAACAGAGTAGATATGATGAACACTCTACCTGTATTCCCTCAACTGTCTGTCTTCTTTCGGCAACAATTGCAAGAGAGATGGAGAAAACCACTCTACTCCTTGAGATGCAAAAGTTTTAAGCTGTGATGCAGAAAAATTTATCTGAGCTTAAAAGGTGGGGATAGCTATTTGTGGCTCAATTAAAAATATCAGGGTTTTGCAAAATAGAATTCACAGCAAAGATCTCCTTTAGAAGGGAAGAGTTATCCTCAGTCTGTCCTTCCTTATCTAATTGAGCAAGGTTACAAATCTTATTAAACTTTATAGGAGTTTCTGTTTTCTATTACTTCTTCCCTGCTTTGGACTTAATTTTAAAAATTGTTCCAATATTCCTTGTTATCATCCCAACAAGCCCACAGTTATCAAGATATTTCCTAATCAATATCCACAAAAGAAAAGTAAATACTGGAATCAAGCATACAACAAAACTTCTGTATACATTTGTGATTCTTTAGAATGCACTTGTCTCATGCCTAACAACTGGTAAAATCCATACATTTCTTTCCCTTTGGTTTCTTGTGAGCCAATTTTCTTGTTGAATTCTCTTAAGCCTGTTTGTGTCTTTGGCTTCTCTCAAGCCTAACTGTCTTTAGCTTGTTTTTTTTCCTAGCCATAATGGACTCAGTATTTATCCTTAATTTTTACACTTGGTTATGTCAGTGTCATCAACACACTCCAATGAATATTGATGACTACCTACCTACTCACTTCTCCGCCCTGTTGCATGCAAGTGAGTAGTGTCCCATCACTCACTGATTCTTCTTACATCAGTCTTTGTTCAGGCATCATATGTAGCAATGACTACAACTCTAGATGTGGCAGGACGGTGAGCACATGAGAAAATAAAGAAGAGACAAAATCTGGGATCAGGTGGAGTCCTTAATTTCCTAATGGGAGAGAAGGAACTGGCCCCTCACTGCAGGGGCATTTATTTATACCTTTTAGCAACTTAATGTCACATGACACCCTGTTGTCCTAGCAACCCACTGTTAAGATTGTCTTGGGGCTATGTGTTCTCTCAAGCAGGTTCTTCACATGACTTGCTCTCGGCATTTTTTGTTCTCAGTATGGTCATGCTCCAGCCTTGCATATATGATCAGTTTCCAGCTTCAATGGCTCCCAACAGGAGAATAAGAATTAACTAATGCTTTTATCTAAATAGTATTTGTTGTGTGCAAAGTGGTAACTCACCAGAATTTTCTATAGAGTTAGTAGGCTCAGTCATCCTCACAGCTTCCCTCAATCTACAGTTATCCTTCCCACCCTCAACATACTTTCTGTCCTCACAGTTATTCTCAAACATTTTATATGCCAGCCCTCCAATATTATAAAAATATTATCAACAGATATAATCTGGTCTCTATCTCAGTCATTGTAATTTCTTTTTTCTTCTCTATCTGACTTACCGCTTTCCCTTTTCCTTTTCCTTTCCTTTACCAAACCCAGTACTGTCTATCTGTTAGTAGTGGTGTACTATAAGCTGTATGGATCTTTGCTAAAAAAAGTGAAATTGATAAACCAAGCTTTAATGTATATGGATCTGTTGAAGTTGATATAATGAATAGGGAGCTTCCTTAAAATGGAGATGGTCTGATCTCACTAAATTGAACAACAAAAAGCAGCCAAATCTAAGAACACATAATTGGCAAGTGGACAGTAAAGAGACCACAGGAGCAGCACAATTGCTCCACTCTAATTGATCTCAAACCCTAAGGACACACACTGACTGATTTACTCTTATTGTAATATCCTAGCTGGCTCTACTAAAAAGTTACTGGGTGGCTCTATCTAAAACTAGCTCAACAAATAAAGTTTACCAGATTCTGGGTTTCTCAGCTCTGCTTCT
>PVJX010026905.1:0-25374 GCA_004027295.1 Dolichotis patagonum
CAAGGAGCTCCCCCCAACTCTGGGGGCGGCTGACAGTGTGGCAGACTTTCCAAGGCCCGAAGGAGAGAGACCTTGGCGCATTGGAACCTGCACAGTGCAGTTGACTCAGGATGCCGGGAGAACAGGGAGCTCTTCCCGTCTCTGGGGGGCGACTGTGATCCTGCCTGCATGTGGGCTGAGAATCAGACATCTCATGTCGGCCTGTCCCCTGTCCTGTGTCCCCCCCCTCCCCCCTGCCTAGCAAGTCGGAGCCAGTGAACTACACATCTTGTGAAAAGATTGGCTATGTTATTTAGTATGAGCTCCCCATATGCAAAGATAAGGACAGCCATTTGGAAGAAAACAAGAGACAATATGACAGATAGTGAAGATCTCTGGTTGTCTAGCTTTGAAATTTATGCTTTCTTATGTCCCGTTCTGTTCTGTTTTGTTGTTTAATTTTACTCCCTTTTAGAATAAATTTTTTTTAAAAAGTTGTTTTGCTGTTTTTAAACTGCAACAGGAAAATACGCAATTTCAATGCTTGTCACTAGGTAACATACTCTATGACGACATTTACTGTTAAGTCTTATGAAGTCTATTGTTCGTTTACACTAAAATCCAACTGCTTTGAATGAAATACTATTCAGTATTTTTGAACATTATGTGAACTAACTCATGTAATGACAAGCTGCAAAGTAATTTTGTCCTATAAGCACTTTTAAATACCAATTCCGTGGTCATAATGAAGACTACGCATGGTGTATAACAAATACTTGATCTCTATTCTGAAACTCAAAAGAGTACATGGACAGGGACTTAAGTACCTTCAACCATAACTACACAAATTTCAATGACCAAACAGCTGAAATAAATAATAAAAGCCAGAACCTAAATCATACCAACTGGCTTGTGTTAATTCTGAGTATATTTTCTTTTCTTTCAGTTTCTAATAATCTTGGAATTTTCAAACGTCAATGTAGAAATAGTTGACATTATTTTCTAAAAGCAAGTGTTTTGTATATAAAAGAAACCAGCATTTTGGTTTTATCTTTAAATCAAATTAATTTTAAAAGCCCTTAATTATAAAATGAAAAAAAGGAACAGAAAATTGTTAATAGGAGGACATTTCACCTGACTTGCAGGGACTACCCTACCAAGTACAGTTAAAGATCTTGCAAATATAAAAAAATCCAAGAAACATATCCAATTAAGAGTTTCTTGGCGCTATTAGGAACAAAGAAAATGACCACTTAAAATCTTGTGATTTGATTAATTTCAATTCAGCTAACTTCACTTTACATAGAAAAAAAATGTATTATGTAGGTTCTAGATCACTACAATGAATAATATTGTCTTATAACAAGCAATTTCTTTCATGGTTTTTATTAATTGGTCATGCACCCAAAATGTCAAACTACATTTACTACATGATGAAACAAACCAAATTGGCCCCACATGTTTTAAAAATGCAGGGCACTAAATACTATTTACTCTATAACATATGCAGCGTTGATGTAGGCACTTCTTGCTTGACAGTGTCATTCCAACTCCAATGTCTCTCCCTCTACATTTCTCCAAATAATGACTATTTCTGCCTCACCAAGTGCTACAGATGTCCTTCCTTAATTTTCTGAGGTATACTGAAAAGAATTAAAGTGGTATTTGGAAAGAATTCCAGAAGAAAGTCATTCATCTGACTGAATTTGTATGCCCTCCTCCCATAACTGAGGACTGAACCCAGGACCTTCACATTGAGTTATACCCCTAACCCTTTTTATGATTACTTTTTTTTTTTTTTTTTTAATTTGGAGCATGGTCTCTTTAAGTCACTAAGTTGCCTGTACTGTGCTCAAACTGTAAACCTGTTTCGCAGAGTGCTGGGGTTACAGGCACACATCATCATGTCAACCTCTGAATGTGTGTATTCAAAATGAATGCTCTGGGCTGGGGATTTAGCTCAGTGGCATAAGCACCTACCTGGCAAGCGCGTGGTCGTGAGTTTGATCCCTGGTACCAAATAAATAAATAAAAATGAATGCTCTGGATTTATGCTCCATCTCAGGAATTCACTGTCAAATTGTTAAATTATTTTTTCCACTAATGAATAAATAATTCAATATATAATTTTAATTTTAAATAACAGAACAAGCTGTAATTTCATAAGCATCATCCTAAATTAAAATTAAAAACCAGCCTGCCAACACTTTCTTGAATCATATTACTCATTAAAAATGAGTCCTGAAATCAGTATTTTCCTTACAAAAATTTCTGAAAGTTTTCCTTGATTGTTGGAATTAGGGTATCACACTGGTAAGAAAATCAGAAAATAAAATTTCTCAAAACTAACTAAAATGCTTAAATACAACATCCTGATCTGAGACCACTACTACTAAACACAGTATTACAAACACTTACCCTTTAAATTTACACTACATTCATCAAGAACTTAAAATTTTTCAGAGTAATAGTCTTTAGTGTTTTTTTCGAAGAACAGTATGTATGTATGTATGTATGTATGTATGTATGTATGTATGTATACATGTATGTATGTATTTTGGTGCCAGGAATTGAATTCACAACTTCACAATTGCCAGGCAGACACTGTGCTGTTGAGCTATATCTCCAGCCCACAGTAATAGTCTTTAAAAGACTAGCTACCTCTGAATTTGAGAATGGACCCAGACTAATAAGGCTCTGCTTTCAAAATTCACCCATCCTTTTAGCAACGTATACTGGAGGTAATCCACCAAAAGACTATAGCCAAAGGTAGTGCTGATTGCTTGTATTTCTGCTGTGTGAAATTATTTTTGAGAGAAACCGAAGTGTAAAAACGGTAAACTAAACTGGGCATGGTGGCACCTGACTATAATCCCAGCACTAGGAAGGCTGAGGCAAGAGGATCACTATGAGTTTGAGGCTAGCCTGACTGCATACTGAGATCCTGGAAAGAGGGAGAGGGAGAAAGGAGGGGGAGGGAGAAGGAGAAAGGAAAAGAAGGAAAGCAAGTCAAAAACATAAACAAAGAAACTATAAACAGTGGCTTATCAAGGACTCAGAAAACTTTCCTCCTGAAGTCCTTCTCTCCACTTAATTTGTAAATGACATTATTTTTGGGTCTGCTTCTAAAAGCAAAGATCTCCTACATTTTTCTCAGGAATATTTGGTTGGACTCTAGATTAAAATTTAAACTTGGCCTCTATCACCCTAACTTTACTTTTATTTATTTATTTTGGTACAGGGATTGAACTCATGACCTAGCACTTGCCAGGCAGGCACGTATGCCACTGAGCTAAAAATCCCTGGCCCCTATGACCCTAACTTTAAAAAAAAAAATTTATAATCACTCTTTTACCTAAAGAGCTACGTTTATTAGTTTATAAGTTATTGTTTATCATATGTCCTGGATTCCTACTCTATTTGCATTGGCATTTATTCTTCATATAGGTCTTGAAATAATATTACTATCTCCATTTTAAGAAAACTGAGGCTTAAGTAAGTAAACAACTTATCCAGAAATATTCACTTAATAAGGAGTTATGCCTAGGTCTAGTTGATGCAAAACTCTGTAATATATCATCTCTTCAAATAAATAAAATAAAATAAACTGAACTGAACTGAAATAAAATAAAACCCACCTGAGTTTTATTTCTTTATGAACTCCAAATAGCCACCTACTACATATAACCCATCAGTTAGTTCTCCAACAAAGTACTTGTAACATCTCAAAATCAGTTAGATCTTCAAATCCTCCAAACTGGAAAGACTACATTTTAACAAAACAATGTTCTAGTAAATCACTCAAAAATAATGGTAGCCATCAATTAAACAATATCCGCTTAGTCAGTAATAAATATTATAAGTATGAGCTAGGCATGGTGACACATGCCTGCTATCCTAGCACTCTGGGAGAAAGATGCAAGAAGATTGTAAGTTCAAGTTCGGCCTGACAAACTTGAGAGATCTTGTCTCAAAATAAAAAAATAAAAGAAGGGCTGGGACATACCTACCTTTGAAAAGGCTCAGGGCTCAAACCCCCTGACCTTATCAGAAACACAAAATAAAACAATATTTAAATATGATATGATTATTCCTCTCATTTTTCTACAATACTATGCTGTTTAACAATATCAAAAACAGCTACAATTCACTGACTGTTTACTTTGTGTCAGATACTTTACATAACGTACTTCGTAACAGTATCTGTTTCTCATCACTATTTAACATATAAGGAAACTGAGTCTCTGAAAAAGACTTGCTTAATTAAGGTTATACAACAGACCTGGTAATATGAACCTACACCTCTCATACGCTAATCTGTTAGACTCTGCCTATTACCCCAGGAGAAAATGTTTCAGAGTACTCCATGAAGAACTATTTGTGGTAGCTATTAAAGGTCTGTTACTACAAGTCTGTTTCTCTAATACTGCCACCTCTATTAGATTCTGGCTTTAAAAAAAACAAACACACACATAGTATTGCTGTGCACTTTTTTGAAATTTTAATTCTTAAAATAATTTGTTTTAAAAAAACCAATAGGCTAAAAATATTAAAATTAAATAAGGTCTCTATTTTCTATGTATCCTAAAAATAAACATAGTTCTTATACAGAAAATAAATGTACAACGTTGTTAATAAATTTGTTAGGTCTAAGTAAGTGAGATTAGAAATACTAATATTAGAAATACTAATGCTATTTTAACACATCAACACAGATTATATCAGAACGTTAATTTTAAAAACCCTTAGAATGTTGCCTGTTTTACTTAAATTTAAACTTAAAACAGATGCACAAAGTCTGACAGAGGTTAAAATATCAGTCTTTTTCAAAGTTGTCTAAATTCAAAGCAATATTCTGGGGAAAGAAAAAAATACCACAGTATTTTTAAATTATACTGTAAACAGAACAAATGGGTTTGTTAATAACAAAATGCAATGAGATCCGTGAAGGACAAAAAGAACTGAATTATACCACATGGAAGTCATTCCTGAAAAGAGTAATTTCAGTGGCTCCATGGCCTGGCAGCATTCTAAGAGTCAGCCGCTACTAAAGTCCCCTCCTATTAGTTAAGGGTGATAGTGAAGGGGCAAAGGTACAGTACCTGATGATGGGCAGGTCGAGGCCCCGCTGCAAACTGAGGAAAGGAGGGAAAACAAACACAAAAGGAAAGGCACAAAGAGTCAGAAACACCACAACAGAAACCAAAATGTCACACAATATGCAAAAAGAAAAAAACCCACAAGAAAAATAAAAACACAAAACAGTCAAAGCTTTGCTGCAGGACAGTGACAGACAGGTACTAAGATTCAACAGGTTAACATCATATCAAGATAGTTTGTCATTATCAGCTGGGAGAGAAACAGCTAAGCTGTTAGGCACCTAGGTTATTCACTGATAGAAGAGTATTTTAAATAAGTAAATCCCTAAAATAAGGCAAACTTAAGTTTGACAAGTGGTTTTATTAAAACAAACATGAAATCAAGTATGCTGTATGTAACCAGTAAAGCTTAAGGACACGAAAAATACTTCTGTATTACAAGAAATAGCCAAAACATAATTAAAATGTCCAACTAGAAATAATGAATGTACCAGAACTGACTATAAATCTTCTTAACTGGAGTATCTTACACATGAATGTAATGATTCAATAGTTTATTTTATGGAATTTAAGAATAAAATTATAATTTTATTCCAAACACACACACACACACATACACACATATATATATGCGCTATTAGCTAAGAAGGTTTAATAGCAGACAAGTAAAATCAAACAGCAGAAGACAAGTGTCTAACATGATTAATCCAATGGTACTACTACAGGCTTGAAAAGAAAAAAAAGTAAGGCAGTCAAATCTCTCAACTGTTACTTATTGACAGTAGCAAAACACTATACACATGAACCTAGTGCCACATGATGCAGAAAATAAAAGCAAAAGGAAACATAACTTCTCAACTAAATGGCAGAGTACATGTACTTGTACATTAACATATTTCAATGCTTCCTCTTAGAATGAAAAGCTTTCTCATTCATGAAATTTTTAAATACCAAATACCTAAAATGAAAGTAATTCATCAGAGCAAAATTTGGCTTCTAAGATGTTTTAACTAAAAAAAGAAAAAAATTGGGCATGTAAAGCCAAACACCAGCTACTAATACAAGTATTATAATGTTAACCACACTCTTCAAAATTCAAAAGAAAATATTTAAAAAGCAGTTTGAATACAAACCATACAGGGTT
Organism: Dolichotis patagonum; assembly: GCA_004027295.1. Classification (NCBI taxonomy): domain Eukaryota; kingdom Metazoa; phylum Chordata; class Mammalia; order Rodentia; family Caviidae; genus Dolichotis; species Dolichotis patagonum. Next base: position 6,223 of record PVJX010026905.1, read on the forward strand.
TTCATTAATATATCCAATGGATCTCAAATATATGTACCTTCAGTTGTTTCATTATCTAGAACATTCTGCAAGTTTATCATTGTAGATGAGTAAGATGATTAAGAAACAATCCTTGTGCTCAGAATATAAATCACTTGCAACAGAAATTTACAAGAGATTCAGAATTACTTTGCCAACTGCTATTATTTTGGACTAAAAAATTTGAACAAATTTTGGTGGAGTACTTGACCACAATGAAAGAGGACCACTGAAGACAGCTCTCTCAAGAATTCACCTTTCAGAAGCTAGCATGTCACCTATTGCTTAAGTAATGAAAGGTGCCTTAATGACCTGTATATTTAAAGAGTGTGTTAAAAGTAAGCCATCCTATCTGGCTAGTGACTGTCATGTAGCTTTTCAAAATGATGATGATCAGTAGCTATGGTTCTTTCAGAAAATATTCTCTTCAAAGAAACTGAGGTCTTATATTTTCAATTTTCTGAGTGTAAGAAGTAATTGATCATACCTCTATTACTCACATCAAAGTTTAAGAATAGGCAATACCACCCATATGATATAGAAGTAGAGGGTGGGAGTGAGATATTTTTTCATGACACTTTGGAAGAATGGGAGAGAAAGAGAATGTTAAAAAATTAACCTGATACAGCAGTACCTGTCTTATCACTGTCCCACAGAAAGGTCATAAGGCTCTAATATAAAATGGAAACTTTATACCTTTGGAATGTTCTTCTCAAAAGAGCACTTCTTAGTAAAAGGAAACTATTTTATAAATTTATACAAACGTTTTTAACAAAAAGGAAACCACAATTTAAATTTTGGGAAAGTACCCTAGTCTATTTTGCACTAGTCACCATTGGCTATTGAGTTTTTCTTACTGGAATGACAACAATCTTAATCCTGTGGGTAGCTGTAAGCAACAGAACAAACTGTAGTCGCTGCTGGCTCATATTAAAAAGAATATTTTTTTTTCCAAAGAGGGGTCTTAGGTGGTGAAGATTGTAGGTATAAAGAAAAGCAGCCTTATATGAACTTGAATCCAATGTTAATGCCACCCACCCACCCACCTACCACTCACTCACTCACTCACTCACTCACCCTTTATGCACAGCTGGAAACTGAGCAGGGCCAACATAATAACACTTGTGTACATGTGGTGCTAACCACCACAAAATATAAAGTATCTAACAGGTCAGTGAAAAGCCAAACTGGCCCTTCTCCCAATTAAAGCTTTCAATAGTTTCATGACGTTAACAGTCTATTTCAAAATAAACTACTGTTTAAAGAATTCCAGCCCAACAAGAAAATGGAAGATAAGTAGATTATCAGTATGTTTTTTACTTTTAACAAGATTTTCCCGATTATGAATTTAACTAAGTCACTGAGTATAAAATAGAAATACAGGCACAAAGAAGCAAGGGGGTTCATTGGAAGCCAGTTGGATTGCAAAGACAGGGAAGAGCAGAAAAGCCTAAACTGTGCAATTGCCAATGGCCTATTAATGCAGAAATAGAATGGAGTAAGCTTTAGCTTCTCTACAAAGCCACAGGAAGGTGTCCTTCCTTAACGCAATCAATGCCTTACCTCTCCTCACCCCTTGGGACAGCTATGGGATGAATGAGACTAGACTATGGCAATTTGGAATGTAAACAGAAAATGCATTCCTGCCAACTTCAGACCCCAACTTGACCCTCCCAGCAACAAGGCAAATGAAATAAATACTGGACCCAAAACAATAAGCAAGAGTAGACTGGGCTCTGCTAGTCTTGCACTTGTTTTGGGGTATGTAATGGAATGTTATACATATGGATTTTAGTAATGGGCATGGTAATGGTCACTAGCAGAGCAGATGGCAAAAACTGTATAAAGGATACTATCTGAAGACTTTATGACCACAAAAAAATGGCTGACAACTACAGACAATTTCCCCCGTGACAGTCAATTATCAAATGGAAAGGAGGGGAAGAAGCCCTGAAATTTATCTTTCAAATTCAAATTTATCTGAATGGTATATCCCACTTGAAGTTTAAAACAAAGAAAAATCTAAATCCCAAATCATTCCTGACTAATTCCCAATAGAAAAGCACCACCCAATTTGTTATTCTTTTTCCCACTATGCCTGGCAGAAACTGCCATGCTAGGTTAGACTTCCAGAGAGGAAGCAATCAATGCATTTCTGTTCATCAGCCAGTAAGTGGATGTGGTCAAAAATAATGAGTGCCAGAGGCACCACTGCCTGCAAGAAGTACAGTTTGTTATATTGCTTACAATGCAGTATTTTATCCAGCCTCTTCCAGCCAAGGACCTGTAAACGGGAGTCTGTTCCAAAACCTTCCTCCTCTTCCAGTTGTCTGTGCAATGTATTGGCACTGTTCTGCTGGGCTGTCAAAAAAACTGGTTTAGAGATGCAGCTCTTCAGTCAGGTTTTGCGCCAATTCTAACCACATAAATTTAATTTTTTCCCCAATAATTAAAAAGGGGGCAAGGGTAAGAAGTCCAAAGAATTGTTTGCATTAAGAGCTTACCATCTTCCATGCTTAATGATTAGAACCAGGGCCTATCTAAATTGATCTGGTGAGATCTCAGACCCGTTCCAAGTAGTTAAGCGTCCACATCCCCAAACCACTTTCAGAACAAAACTAGACATTGTGTTGACTATTTCAGCAAAAAAAGAGACAAGCACACAGGCAACTAGGACCAAAGTCCCACCTCTTTAGAATGGTTCTTCCACCCACTGGGGAGAACCAGGATCTAAGAATGGGTATTGGAGAAGAGGGTAACAGGGAAAAGGAAGACAGAAAGAGGGTAAGAAAAGAGATTACATATTGGTACAGTCTACCCTTTTCTAGTTCTTTGAGCAATTCTTTGGTACTTTTCAACAACTCGAAATTCATGCATAAAACCAAATAAACAGGAGCTAATGCAATGAAGTATTTCCTCTACTCCAGACAAAAAAGCAGGGGTGGGGAACAAAAAGAAGATTCCTGTGTTCAGAAGAATACACAGAGCTCAGGTTCAAAGAGGGATATGAAATACAATGAGAGATGTTACAGAAGCACCTTCTAGCCAAAGCTAATCATGCAGGGTGGGAAACAACAGTCTAAGGAATGGAGAGCTGAAGCCACTGTACATTTTTATGAAACAGAACGATGAACCTTAAGTAAATTCTCAGTCTTTGCAGTACTTGCTGCAATCCGTGTGACGGATGAACAAAGAGGAAGACAGTATGATAATTTATTTACTAATTGAAGAAATAAATACAACCCTCGTATATATCATGCACATGTTCACACTGTCAAATGGTAGAGCTGCTCTAGTCACATTGATTCAGAATTCTCCCCAAACCACTGGAATTTGAGTCTAAGTAGTGAAATTCAGTTTACTTTTAAAAATCATTATACTTCTGAATTTTGAAAAGTATAACACATTAAGAGCTGAAATAAAGTGGAATGCAATCAGACTTAAAAATCATGCCACAAAAAGTAAAAAATTAAAGTGCCTTTTCTTTTTTTTAATGTAAACAGAATTATTCCTAAGGCAAGGCCTGAAAACACAATACTAACCAAAAAGAACATTTAGAAATAATATTAATAGACATCTTTGGAACAAACTTCTAAAACTCAATGAAAGATTTGCCAAAAGAACCCAAGCTACTACAAACACACAAAATTACATGGAGAATATTATCTAGAAGCAGCTTCTGTTTACTTACCGGAGAACGAGTTTGAGGTTGTGAATTCATTGTCTGAGGGGCTTGAGGGTATACCAACGTGGTTGGACCTGCATTCTGTCCAGAGGGATAAGGGGTCTGTCAAACAATAGCAAGAACAGTAATTTATTTTGAAGAAAAAGGCACAGTAATTCAAATGAAAGATATTTTAAAAGGTTTATAAAAGTGGTTACTGATAGGAGTTATAGTTCTACATCACAAATTTTAACTTTATCACAATTTCCAACAATTTAGGATCAACACAACTTTTTAAAAGAAATTACTGTCAACTTCCTGGTAAGAAGACATCAGCAACCCAAAGTACAGGCAAAATTATTTGAAACCGTGCGAGCAGAAGAATTTGTAAACTCATCAATTTCTGAAATGAACAACCCAAGACACACACAAAACCAGCTATGATCCTAGTTGTTACTGTTGCGGTGTGCTTTGAAAGCTTGCATAAGAAAAGGTAGATTTCAGGAAGATATCTTACAGCCAGAATTAGTAGCTCACGTATGCAACTGTTCTGTGACTACTGTTTTCTTGCCAAGACTTCCAGCTTATTCTTTTTACATGATTCCTTAAAAATCAACTGCTAGTAAGAACTTTATATAAGAGCTTAGATGAAGCGATGATATAACAAATATAGTGGCTTGCCATAGGTTTTCTGAAAATAACAATCTTTTCATTATGAATCTACATTAAATGCTAGAGACCAATTAATGAATGAAAGAGGAAAAAGAAAGCTTCCAACATGTTTAAAATAAAATACTTTCAAGAGCAAGACATACAGAATCAAAGGACTTGGATTCAGACTCTAACAACTACCATTTAATACCATTATTAGTTAGGGTGATTTATCTTCCCACAAACATAAAGAACAATACATCTAATATTACAAAGCATTTGCTAAGATTAAATAAAATAAATAATCAGTCTTTTTTTAAAAGCCCACGAGTGCTGTGACTATAGGTGTACGCCTCCATGCTCAGCTTGCAACAGCCTTTAATTATCACTATTCCCATTTGACAGCTGAGGACATCAAGATCAGAGAAACTGTTTTATCTAAGATAACTAAATAAATGAAAGCTGCATCTAGGAAATAGTGTTAACGATGCTTTAAAAAGAAGTATAGCTGGGGTTGGGGGGTTTAGCTCAGTGGCCTAAGTGCCTGCTTGGCAAATGCGAGGCCGTGAGTTCGATCCCCGGCACAAAAAAAAAAAAAAAAAAAAACTTCTAAAAAACAGAAGTATAGCTTCTTGAAAGATTTAATTAAAGTTCAGCTGGAACTATTAATTATAAGTGTTTTTCAAGATTCATCATAGCTTTCAAATAGTGAAAGCAAAACAAAATTAACACTTTCACATTAACACACAATTATCTGGCAATCTTTTACCATGGTAATTTATTATACAGCCATCCCTGCAGGAGATACTATGGTTCAACATCAAGTTGATTTCCTTTCTTACTCGAAGATGATAAAACCTGGCCACAAGTTGAAAGAACATATCAATAAATATCACATGTATATTAAATATACTTGATAACTGGATCAAACATGAACCAAAAATTATACAGATTTGTTTGCAAAGATTATTTTTGGTATCTATCACACACTGAAAAGTAGTTTCAATTTAAACAAATAATGTATAGCTTTTTTTTAATCAATTCTGGCCAGATATCAGGAAACTGCTTCCTAAAATTCTTTTATGGTATCTGAATATAGTTTTAAAATAGAGCACTAATTTCAATCTTCATTTTAAAAAATTATGTGGGTTTGACATACTTCACTTATGAGTACGGTCTCAAGCTGCATCCATTTACCTATAAAAGCCTCAATTTCATCCTTCTTTATAGCCGAGTAATACTCCATTGCATAAAAACACCACATCTTTTTTAACCATTCCGTGGATGATGGGCATTTTGGTTGTTTCCAAGATTTAGCTATTACAAACAAATTATGCTGCTATAAACATAGGAAATGTCATAGTCTCCCTAGTGCAAAAAAAAAAAAAAGAAAGAAAGAGTACACACGATAAATAGTTATACTACTAATCTCAGTAAGTTCACCAAGAACAGTTTGTACTTTCATTGTTTGCTCATATTTTTCAGGCCTAAATCTTGTAGCCTGAACAACTGCTACTAAGATAACAATATGCAATATTGTTAATTATGATTATTCATATAATATACATAATATGCAATACTGTAAATTAACTAGTGTTAATTTCCTATTTTTAAAAATTCTGTATCACTTCTATCTTGTTTTTTTTTAAATAAAAAATCATGAAATTTCAGAAAATTACCTCTTAGTGATGAAGATCGTTGATCTTAAGCAGTATGTTTTTCTCCATATCTAGTTGTATTTAAACTATAAGCTTCTAGCTGTAAACATATTAACTATAACATTAAAATATGCTTGCTGCTTATGAAAACAGAAATATTACCTCTTCTACACTTTACAAAAAGTTAGGGAGCACTTTGCTCTCTCAAACAGGAAAAGAAATGAACCCACTGTTTTTCATAGAACATGTTAAAAATACATGATGGCCATATCTGATCTCATGAAAATTTTAGTATTATCTTCATCACTAGAGCCAAAAAAACTTAACAATGAAATGGAAAAAATAAATTAGCATTCAGAAACAAACCCTTTAATTTAATAACACTACTGACCACATATACAACTGATGTTCTAGCAACACTATTCCAAATGTGCCTTTCCAGACTATATCTTTGCTCCCGAAATGATTATTAATAATGCAAGGATTTTATTTCTCTATATGAAGACATTCTATACTACATATAGTACAAAGAAACAAAAATCCAAATATTTCTTACAGTTTCACTGCATACATTCAAAGAGCTGACAAATAATACCCGTTCACACATAGTTTCATGTAACTTACAAAGCATAATATGCAGCAACACATGTAGATGATTGTTATGTCACAATGCATGTCACTGTGCCATTGGCAAGATGGAACATTTAACAATGGCATTTGGGAGAGATTTCACCCTCAGGTCACTCAGCACTCTATTACCAAGCAAATGTCCACTCTTAATGGCTACCTTTAGAAACTTCATAGGAATGGTGTAACATGTACCCGTTGTTGTTACAAGCAATGCAACCAATAAAAGATGACTCTACAAAAGTTTAAATACAGCTCACAGCTGTATTTAATGACATGATTAATCACATTTATTGATTAACTTATTCTACAGTAACTTTCTTAATTATTACTCTGCTTTGGTGAAATTTCAAAACTTCAAGGACAATGTGCTCTGCTCATGTTCCGTATCATTAAATGTGTAGAGAACTAAACAGGAATGGACTAAGGATTCTTTTAGTAGTTACCACAGCTTCGTTTGAGCTTTCCCTTTTTAAAAACCTTCTTAGCTTCTTTTTGGGGTGCGGGGGGGGGGGCGCGGAGGTTTGAGAACGAGTTTTGCTATATAATATAGGCTAGCTCAAAACTCATTATGTACCCCAGGCAGTCCTTAAATTTATGTCTTCCTGTCTTGGATTATTCATTGCTGGGATTACAGACATGTGCATCAAGTCCAGCCACAAATATTTGCAAAATCATCAAAAAGATTTACTTCTCCAAGGACAGACTTAACATTCTTTATGAATACTGAAACCCAGTTTACTGTCCAAGTTTGTATGAGTTGCAGATTTACATTGTCATTTTCAAACTTAGTTTTATGTTTCAAAGAGCAACCTCCCATATCCTTTTAATTCACTGGGAAGAAAAGAGTATGACAATGACAACAAAAACTAGCTAAAGATACAAACTAATAGACTGTTAACAAAATTCCAATGAAGACAACCCACCAGAACAGTCCCAATGGTACAAATATTAACGCTGAAGTTCCTAACAACTACTTTAAAAACATTGATTTAGATAAGTTAACCAAAAATAGAAATTTGAGAGTTGATTGTAAGAAAGAATGAATTAATAATACTGCATGCTAGCTATAAAGTTTTAAATATACATATATGAAAAAACATGAATTTTCAGTTTCCACTATATAAGACTCTAGGTTTAAGCCAAAAATACACACATGCATGCATACAAACACAAATGTGCAGTACATAGCTTGCACTAAGTTTGAGGTATTGTTCTTTAAACATAACTCAGAGATGAACAGTCATCTCTTGTTGGAAGCCTCTTTACCTTGATTAAATCCAATTATACATAAATTTAATGCTATGTATATGCATGAATATACACAAATCTGACTGAAAAATGAAGTTGTCAGTGATTAAAATCAACCCTATGGATAAATTCACAATGTCTCTTCCCAAAACTGGAAGCATTATAATCTATGTACATGGTAAAATGACTATAACATTGAGACAAAAGTAAATTATAAAATTTTTAAGTATGAAAAGACCCTTTCTATTTTCGTTTAAAGAAACTTCCCCTGATTGACATGTTTGCAAATTTTGTTTTCTTTTTTTCTTTGAAATAAAATGGATTTGAAAAAAATAAAGAAAATGTATATAAATAACATATAAAACAATTTAGGAAGATATGCAGCAAATTTAACATTGGTAATTTGAGATGAATTACACATCTGAAGTGGTGTGCAAGACACAAGTTGGAGGTTTTATTTTACACACTTCTGTATTACGTTTTCCTCTTTCCAATAAATCCTTTTTATTAAAAAACATCTGAAGTGGTGTGCAAGACACAAGTTGGAGGTTTTATTTTACACACTTCTGTATTACGTTTTCCTCTTTCCAATAAATCCTTTTTATTAAAAAATGTAATGAGTTGATTTCTTGATGGCAGCTATTCTTTCAGGGGTGAGATGAAATCTCAATGTTGTTTTAATTTGCATTTCTTGAATGACCAATGATGGTGAACATTTCTTCATGTATTTATTTGTCATTTGTATATCTTTATCTGAGAACTGAGTGTTCATCTCAGATGCCCATTTTTGGAGAGGGTCTTTGAATTTGGGCAGCTTGATGTTTTTCAATTCTTTATATGTTCTTGATAACAAATGTTGGCGAGGCTGTGGGGAAAAAGGAACATTGCTCCACTGCTGGTGGGAGTATAGACTGGTGCAACCACTATGGAAATCAGTATGGAGAATTTTCAGAACACTAAGATTGGAAGCTCCATTCAACCCAGCTATTCCCCTCCTGGGTATTTTCCCAGAAGAACTGAAAAGTTCATATCACAGTGATATATGTGCACCCATGTTCATAGCAGCACAGTTTGTAATAGCTAAATCGTGGAAACAACCAAGATGCCCATCAACTGCAGAGTGGATGAAAAAGATGTGGTATTTTTATACAATGGAGTATTACTCAGCTATGAAGAAGGATGGCCGTGGAGCCTTCACAGGTAAATGGAGACAATTTGAAACTATCCTCATTAGTGAAATAAATAAGAACCATATTTATAAATATCACATTATGTTTCTAGTGTAAAAAGTATTAACTATAGGAGTAATAAAACCCAAAATGTGTAATTGCTACTGTAAAAAAGAGAGGAAAAGAAAGTACTCTAAAGGATATAACTGCATGTATGTTTAAGTGTGTAAGATGAATGACCATATTACTGTTTTTGTTAGATCATGGAGCAGAACTGTTAACAGTCTCATTGTTTGAATGTGTACTTTGTATGTCTTAACTTTGTGACTTGAACTATTTCCAAGATGACAGTATGTAAGTTATCAAGTAATGACTTCTTAGTATTTTTTGTTCTTTTTTTTTTTTTCCACTTGGAATTTTGTATTGTTGCTACCCTTTTTTCTATTTTGTTTGTTTTGTTTTCTTTTTAAATAAAATTTAAAAAAATTTTTTTAAAATGTAATGAGTATCAGGCTTGGTGACAGTCACTTGTAATCCTAGCCTGCTGTTAAGCCAAGGCTAGAGAATCTCAAGGTCTGAGCCTAGTATGGGCAACCTAGAGACTTAGGAAGACCCCCATCTCAAATTTTTAAAGGGGTGGAGTGGCAGAGGATGCACCTCAGTGTTAAGGGCCTAGGTTCAACACTCCAGTCCTGTGGATGGGTCGGCAAGAGGCTAGGATGAAGATAAAACCTGTCCTTCAGCTTCCCCTTCATGTATTATAAAAATGCAAAGCAAAACAAAAACTATACTATGAAATCTGCTATTTTGTGACATTTTAAATGATTCTCAAATACAACTGAAATGCTATCTCATACATCATAATGAAAATTATATCAATAATACTTATTAAAATCTACCAAGGTGTGGATTTTGAGCAAAAATGAACCCTCAAACTGGGCAAAGTAATGCCAGGCAAGAGTTTGAGGTCAGACTAACTTATGTAGTAAGTCCAAGGCCACCCTGAACTGTGAATCCAGGCTAAAAAATTTAAAACTAAATCAGGCCTAAGTATAACTGATTTATTTCTTCAGTCTTCAAGAAGGGGGGGGGCACACGCACAGGGATCAAACTAACAACCTCGCACTCACCAGGCAAGCAAGCGCTTGTGCCATGAGCTAATCTCTGGCCCCCAAGAAGTTTACTATTAAACCAACAGACAGATACAGATATTGTACAAGAACTATTTACAGCTAGGCACAGCAGTGTGACATACACATGTAAGCTCAGGACTTGGGGGCTGAAGTAGGAAAAGCTCTGTACATTCAAAAACAGCTGGGGCTACACTGTGATTTCAAGGCTGGCCTGAACTACTTAAGGAGACCCTGTATCAAAAAAAAACAAACAAACAAACAAAAAAATTTACCCAGTCACAAAAGACAGCTTTTTGCCCTCATTGCACTAAAAAAGACAGAAAGGAACATTTAATGAATGGTAGAGAAGGCATAATACCAAGACAGAAAGTCAAAACAAACCCACATATAGTAGTGGCATTTAAATTGGTAGGAATGTGACAAAACTAGTAATGTGTATTGAGAAAAGAACACACAGCCACATCTCAATCTCATTTTATCGAAACATTTCAGACTGACCAAAAAGTTAGAATGTATAACTTAAACCTGTACCAGGAAAAATCTGTATCTATCATTTTGGAGTTTAGCCCGGCTGTTACGGGTGATACATTGTATCAACTTGAGAAGTTTGTAAATTTAAAGACACTCAGCAAGGAACCAGGGTCCTTACTTGGTAAACATCCTCATCCTGTCAGGAAAAGGGTAGGGAGACACTGAGGGCTACACTGGCTCTGGGGGTTGTAGCTTGCTTACAAGAGAAGCTTGTTCGCCCTTTTGTTCTTGTTGCTTTTGCCAGTTTATGTCTCCTTTAACTGTCTTCCCTGTGCCATGTCATCCTGCTTTGGAGCCAGCTGATTATGAACTGTAAACTAAATAAACCTTTCCTTTCTTAATTTTGAGCATGAGGCATTTTGTCTCAGCAGTGAGAGAAAAGTAACCAGGACAAATGCTTTTATAAAATCTAAATAGCTACACACATTAGTAATTTTAAAAAATAGACTCAAATTATTTTATACAAGTTCTTAATTTGCTTTAAAACTACTGACACACAATCATTCTTATTTGTAACAAATGTTTTACACTTAAACCTGGACATGGAAACAAAAACAGATACCTCAAATCCAGACCAGTACTTCATCCATGTTGCATTAACACTGCTTCCAAAGCTCTACTGAGCCCTACACATTCAATGCAAATAGAACTAGTCTATGTTCAGAATCTCCCCTGCTTAAAGTACTAGCTATTTAGATACTGAACACTTGAAGTGCCTAATGCACCTGATAAAATGAATCCATAAAGTTATTTAAATCTATTTTATTCAATAAAAACAGGAAATATAACATAAAATTATCTAAACCATTTTAACTATAGTAATGCTAACTATACGAACAACATGCAAAGAATCTCAAGAACTTTACCATCTTTCAAAACAGAAATACATGGTTATATCTGATAACCATGGACCTAATTTAAATTTTATTTATACACTTTAATCACTTAATTTAAATGCAAATACCTCCCATGGCCAGTAGTTACCATACTGCAAAACACAAGACATGGAAAGCTATTCATCCCACAGTTTTACTCTTTTATTATCTACATTCTATGCCATCACAAATCGTAACTCTACTTTTGTACAAGTAGAGTAATATCCAACAGGAGTTTGACACAATAAACTAGAAGGAAAAGTCAGAAACCTATCACTGAACTTTCTATGCAGCCTTACCCCATATCACACCCCTTCCCCAGCTGATAAAGAGTGAAGCTTTAAGCCATTAATTCTCAAAGTGTGGACTGCTAAGCCCTGGGCACCTATGCCTAGCAGAAGGCTGAGAGGTAGAAGATTTTTATAATTTTAATACTAACATATTATTGATCTGTGTTGAAATTTGCACAAATGATACAAAAGCAAGGTAGACTAATCTACTGGTAGCTTAATAAAAATCAAGGCAATAGTAGCCACTGTAGTCTTTATCTCCACACCTTCGTATTTAAAAAACAAAGAAAAGATGGGAAAGGGGCAGTACTTACGAATGTCACCAAATTACCAGGAAAGGTTACTACATTTTGAAGTAACTAGATTCACATGGAATTTGAGAAACAATATAGATAGCTCCCATATACACTTCTCCTAGATTCTCTTCCTTCATAGCAATATCTTACATAACTATATTATCAAATCACAGACAGAAAAATGATATTGAAATACATACAAATTTGTGTTTAGTTCTACTCAACTTTATCACATATACACTCTCACATCACCAACACTACAGTCAAAATACAGAGCAGTTTCTTTCACAAAGATGATGACACTAACCTGCCATATTATATACACAAGCGTCTTTCTTATTCCCTCATTCCTCTCTCCTGTCCCTATATATAAGCCCTGGCAACCAATTTCTTCTCTGCCTCCATAATTAAGTCATTTAAAGAACGTTATATACATGGAATCATATACTAAGTAAGTTTCTTTTGGAGGGTGTTTTGTTTTGATTTTTTGAGACAGGGTCTCACTATGCAGTTCAGGCTGGCCTTGAGCTCACTTCGTAGCCCAGGGTGGTCTTGAACTCACAATGATCCTCCTGCCTCAGCCTCCCGAGTGCTGGGACTACAGGTGTGCACCATCATGCCCGGCCTTCTATGTAAGTTTTTACACTTGTCCTTTTAGCATACTGTGTGATTAAATAAAAAGACATAAAGCAATTCTGCTGTACAATGAAGAAGACTGTATCAAGAAAAGGCAATTGTACTAACATTTGAGTTTTAAGCTGAACAAGTTGCTTTTTCATGCAATAATATTTTACTTAAAATGAGGAGAATAAACCATATTTATGTGAATTGGGTATATGGCAGATATTTTCTTAAAGATGAACAAAGTAAAACTGTCACATAAAGAAAAACTGAAAGTAGTTACCAATGAAAATACTTAATTGATTAAGAGATTTAATTTTTTGGAAAGAAAAAAGTAGAAACAGGTTTTGTCACTCTGGTTTGGGGAGCTGCCTAGACAACTGGCTTGGGGTGCTGATGAAAATACAGGCAAAATTTACATATCATATCAGAGACCAAGAGAACAGAAATGAGCACCAAGCAGAACACTGCATGCAGGAACAGTAGACCTGCAGGGGCCTGGCGGCAAGAGGTCGGGGCCCAAGAACAGACCAGAGGGTCTAACGGACACTCAGGAAATCAAGACATTTAAAGTACCTTCTCAAGCTAACATGGTGGCAAACGCCGTGATCTCAGCACTCAGGAGGCTGAAGCAGGAGCACGGTTGTGAGTTCAAGGCCAGCCTGAACTGTATAGTAAACACTGTCTCAAAAAAAGTACCCTTTCATATATACACGGCACTGGGGAAAAGTATGTACACAGGGGTTAGGACAAACACAGAAAACACCTAAGAAGACTTCAGGGCTTCACCACAAGATAATTAGTGCCAGTCTCTCCTATCATAGCTCTAGAAATTCAAAGCCTGAGAAAGGTGGCTATTTTTCAGTTACCTAATGATTTTCAACAAAAGATTTTAAGACGTAAAAATAAACAGGATGACATGGACTAAAGGAACAAAATAAATCTCCAGAATGTAATCTTAAAGAAACAAACCCTTGCATCTGACAAAAATTTTGTAACAACTGTCTTAAATATGTTCAATAAGCAAAATAAAAAGGGCAAAAAACCAAATAAAACAGGAGAAGGATACTGTTTATGAACAAAAGAGAATATAGACAAAACACAGAAATTGTAGGAGACACATTCTCTGCCTTAAAAATACTGTAACTGAACTAAAATAATTCACAACAGGCTTGACAGTTGACATGAGTAAGTAGGAAAAAACATCAGCAACCTTAGCGAGAGGTTACTTTTACTGAGGCTGAGAAGGGGAAAAAAGAATAAAGAAAAGTGAGCAGAGCATGTAGCTCTTGTGACACACAATCAAGTGAACCAATATGCACAGGACAGAATATGAAAGAGAAAAGAGTACATACAGAAGGTTAGTCTGTAACATGGCAGAAAACTTCCCAAAATGGAAAAAAGCCAGGGAAAACAAGAAGTTCAATGAGACACAAGTAGGGAAAAACAGACGCAAATTATAACTAAACTGAAAACAATGAAAGATTCTGAAAGCAGTAAGATAGATGATTTAACACATAACAAGAAACCTCAGTAAGATTTATCAACCAGATTTGTCAACAGAAACCTTACAAGTCAGAAGGCAGTATAATGGTATATTTAAAATGTTGGAAGAAAACACACCCTATCAAACAAAACATATATATAAGCAAAATGTCATTCAAAAATGAGAAAAAAATTAAGACATTCCCAGATTCTTATGAAGCTGAAGGAGTACATTATCATAAGACCTACCCAATAAGACGTATCAAGGGGAATCTTTCAAGTTCAAAGAAGGCTCATAACGCAAAGCCATATAAAAATATAAAGTTCTCCAGGAAGAGTAAATACCACTATTTTACTTTTGGTTCACAACATTACTTTTCATTCTTTTATAATATTTAAAAGGTTAAACCATTAAAATTACATATCTATTCTAATGGATACACAATATATAAAGATATAATTTGTGAACCAATAACAAAGTAGAGGTAACTGAGATGCAAGGGAGTACTAGTCATTACTTTACCTTGCACTGTTAAGATTTTACAGCTAACTGCATATAATCACAAATATCGATGAAGTATACACAAAAGGAATTGAGAAAAAAGTCAAAATGTGTATCTATAAAAACTCAATGCCCTGAAGCAAGACCAGCACATTGCTTGTAGCTGCTGGATTCAAACAGGAGCCTAAAGAGAATTCTTTCTGTGGTCTGTTGGCCATTTCAGAACTTTGGAAATGGAAAGGTCAATTCATCAGAAAGAAGTAGCAGGTGAGTATAGCGGACTTCGGGGGGCCTGCAGGGGAGAGACCCTGGCGCCTCGGGACCTGCACCATGCGGTTGACTCGGGGTGCCAGGAGAACAAGGAGCTCCTCCCCTCTCTGGGGGACAGCTGAGAGTGTGGCAGACTTTCTAAGGCCTGAAGGAGAGAGACCCTGGCACGTCGGGACCTGCACTGTGCAGCTGACATGCCAAGAGAACAAGGAGCTCCTCCCCTCTCTGGGGGGGCGGCTGAGATCCTGCCGGCGTGGGGGCTGAGAATCAGACATCTCACGTCCTCCTGTCCCCTGTCCCGTGTCCCTTCTCCCCCTCCCCCCTGCTTAGCAAGTGGGAGCCAGTGAACTACACATCTTGTGAAAAGATTGGCTATGTTATTTAGTATGAGCTCCACATATCCAAAGATAAGGACAACCATTTGGAAGAAAACAAGAGACAATATGACAGATAGTGAAGATCTCTGGTTGTCTAGCTTTGAAGTTTATGCTTTCTTATGTCTCGTTCTGTTCTGTTTTGTTATGTTTAATTTTACCCCCTTTTAAAATAAAATTTAAAAAAAAATAATGAAACTCAAAGTCAGTAAAATTAGGGAAGGAGGAATATAATCTCAAAAAGATCCTTATGTAGTCATACTCATATCAGCATTATGGACAAAATCCAAAAGGTAAAAGTGACTACTAACAAATTATTGGAGAATATTATACAGTCTTAAAGAGAAAAAAAATTCTGACCCATGCTACAACATGAAGGATCCTTAAAAACAACATCTAACTGAAATAAGCTAGTCATATGGAAACAAATATTGTTTAATGTGACTTACATGAGGTACACAGACCTTCAAAATTCATAGAGAAATAAAATAAAATACTGGTTACCTAAAATACGGGAGTGGGAAAATAAGGGACAGTATAATTTAAGGGACAGAATTTTAGTCTTGCAAGATGCAAAGAATCACAGACAGAAGTTGGTGATGGTTGCACAACAATGTGAATGTACCTAATCGAACTGAACTATGTTTAAAAATGATTAAGGTGCTGGGGAGTGTAGTTCAGTGGTAGAGTATTTCTTAGCCTGTGGAAAGCACCCAAAAAAAAGATAGGGAAAAAAAGGTTAAGATGGTGAATCTTATGTCTTGTCCCATAATCCCACACCAACCTGTACTGGGGAATAAACACAAGGCAAACCCTGAGCAGACAGTTGTTCAGAGGGTCTCCACTAAGCAAACCCTCCAGACTTTAAAAAAAAATTTTGTTGGAGCTGGGGGGCATGTCATCTTTCTGCCTCAATCTCCCGGAGTACTGGGAAAACACGCATGTATCACCACAGCAGGCTGTTATATGTGTTCTACAATTTAAAATGTTTAAAAGTATCTAATATAATAACGCTACTATATCTCAAAAGTGTAATATCAAACAAGTTTGTTTCATCAGGATTTATTCAGTTTCACTAGTTAGTTGCCAGACTGATACATGTTTGAGGAGATATGTATAGATAAATATATAATACACATATATAATTGCAAGTATTGTGTTGAATTTTAAAGAGTATTTGATAAAGTAGAGCTGACTTAACACTGTAAACCTGCTATGGCACTGTACACCACGGGAAACTCGTGAGTGGCTGATAGCCCCACAAAACCATCTAGTATGGATTTTTAAATCAATACTTAGTAGTCTAGAGATGATATGCCTTTTATATGTTTCAGTGAAGAAAAAAATCAAGTTTTAAATCTTAATATTTAAGAGAATAAGGAGGAGTAAGGCAAAACATATATTTTCCCATCTCATGAAGGAAGAGGTATTACGTAAAAACAACAACAAAAAATGTCCTTGGTATCAAGCAGCACAACAAATGATTAAAGAAAACAAGGAAATCATTTTTCCATGACAGAGGAAAACGCACTGTGCATATCAATCAAATAAATGTTCAATGAGACATTCTGTTGTGGGAACTGCCTATCTGCTAGAAACCAAGGAACGATTCATTTCTTCTCTCTTCAAATCTGAATTCGTGCCTTAGCTGAGTTCACTTGAAAATATTTTTTTATTTACTCTTTGAATCACGACCAAGCACTATGCTGAACCTTTGGATTTCAGACTCACATAATTTAATAATCAGAAATGAATCATCAGCTATTTATCTATTGGGCAAGATATAAGACCGTATATAGCTGTGGCAATTGTTGAAATTCATTCTAAATTGTCCAAGTTAGGTATCATTTACATGAAGTGACTAAGAAGATATGTACATTAACATCACATTCTAGTATAGTAAAAATTTTAGTGACTGTAACAACTGAAAAGTGCTTAAGTATAATCCCATTAGATATCTTAACAGTGTGACCCTGTAAAATAAAAAAAAAAAACCCGCTATGTTTTATTCACATTTTTCTGAAATAAGGAACAAAGCAAGTGAATACATTTTCATGGTGAATACATCAACTGTGAAAAGTTATACAGAGCATTAATCACTGTAAGTAATACAAGTTGATAAATTATTAGAATAATACAATATTGGCACTTATGCATTACTGTAAACAAAACGAGTGCATTTATTTTTTCTTAATGATATAGTTATCCTTTCTATTTCAAAATAATCTGAGACATATGTTTATATTGTACATATGCTAAACCACAACGAACAAGAACACTCAAATGTCAAAAAGAATAAATCGGGCCGAGGGTTTAGCTCAGTGGCACAAGCACCTGCCTGGCAAGTGCAAGGTCATGAGTTCGACCCCTGGTACCAAAAAAAAAAAAAAAGAATAAATCATAATGACTCACTGCTTCCCAGACAAACGAGTACATTATAATTATTATATGTACTCAGGCTTCTAACTGCTCTCTCCTTCAGAGTCAAGTCTATAAATAGGGACATACCATAATAATCATACTTCAGCAAACTAAAGACTCAATTAAAGTACATGGTGGTGCAAAGCTTCAGTATACAGTGAGTAAATCAGAACCACAGAACAACTATTACTACCTGTGATTTAATGTAACATAAAGTCCAACTGATATGTAAAACTAATGTTTACACCACAAAAAGTATTTAGTATGACCTCACACACAGGGAAAAAACGAAGTTCCTGTAAAAGCATTTTATTACATAAATACCTCAACGTTTGGGTATGAAGCACTAAAAATGTCTGTCTGTCTAAGAGACTACCTAAAATGAAATGCTGCAGATTTTTGAGTATTTTGACAGTGATCATCTTTTCCTACCTTGGTTAAGTAACAAAACTATTACCCTTACATTAAAAGAAATTAAACAGTACTGGCTGACTATTCAGTGATTTGTAAGGGAAAACAGTGATGTCTCATGATTTTTCTTTTCTTCCTTTTTCAGCCTGTATGTTTATTATTTTTCCCTTTTAAAAAACTTTTTATTAGCACATACCTGCAATACATCATGCACGATGATTACATTTACTATGAAGAGCTGGTACATGTATGTAATACATATTAATTCTTTTTATTTTCCCTTTCCCTACTCTCCTTCCATCTCTTGCCCTGCCCTCCCTTCTCATCTGATTTTTCTATCTTGTGATACTTGGTAAGTAAAACTCCACAAGTTATATTTATTTTTTTTTTAATTTTATTTTTAAAGAGAGTAAAATCAAACACAACAAAACAGAACAGAACAGGACATAAGAACGCATAAACTTCAACGCTAGACCAGAGATCTTCACCATCTGTCATACTGTCTCTTGTTTTCTTCCAAATGGTTGTCCTCATCTTTGCATATGGAGAGCTCATACTAAATAACATAGCCAATCTTTTCACAAGATGTGTAGTTCACTGGCTCCAACTTGCTAGGCAGGGGGGAAGAGAAGGGGGGACACGGGATGGGGGACAGGATGACATGAGATGCCTGATTCTCAGCCCACACACGAACAGATCACAGTCGCCCCCCAGAGACGGGAAGAGTTCCTTGTTCTCCCGGCACCCCAAGTCAACCACACGGTGCAGGTCCCAATGCGCCAGGGTCTCTCTCCTTCAGGTTGCCGAAAGTCGGCCACACTCTCAGCCACCCCCAGAGAGGGGGGAGTTCCTTGTTCTCCAGGCACCCCAAGTCAACCGCATGGTGCAGGTCCCGATGCGCCAGG
>PVJX010026906.1:0-25356 GCA_004027295.1 Dolichotis patagonum
CATAGGGAGAACCCCAAATTAGTAAGCAGTCTCTGAGTAGAGCAGCTGTTGGGACCCTGACATTTATGTGGCACCAGTAATGGCGTCACTTCCATGGGAACTGTTCTTCCACACCGCACAATTTTAACTTGTCCAGAGCAATTTTAGCTTGTCAGGCAGCAAGCAGAAGACAGATGGAGACCTGAGGTGGCACAGGGAGTAGTACATTCAGAGAGGAGACAGTCACATAGCTGATTGATTTCCTCCTTGGGAATTGGGAGTGTCACTCCATAGGGGTCTCCAGAGAATTCTTCAGAATGTCACTCAGAGCTGCTCCTCTACAGGACAGGAGCTTGTGATGCTTACTGGACTCCCCGCCCCAGTGGTTGAAGTTTCCCCCAAATCACTGCCTGACTAACACATCTCTGCTGACTTTGAGGAGCGATCCTCCCTGGCTTCACAATTAGTCACTGGGTAGTGAACAAGAGAGGGACAAAAAGGATGAAGACTGCTAGCAGGATAGACAGAATTGCTCCAAGAGGCACAGGAAATGAGGACCAGGATGTGAGCAAGACAGAGAGTTCAGCGTTTCTGTGTACAAAAGTCTCACCAATGACATCTAAGAACAAGCTGGCTGATTGTTTCCTTCTCAGACTGGTTTTTGGCTTCCAGGTCCTTTCTTCCCTTCTTTGAAATGGAGCATGACATCTATTGCAAGAGTAGACTTGGTGTATTGTATTGTGAATCAACACATATACAAGAGAGACTAAGAGACAAAGCCAGTCACCTCAGTGCTGGTCCTGACTCCCACTCTACCGCTGTGAAGGGCAACTGAAGCCAAAACCTAAGTTGGATTTTCTCCTCCTCACAGCTGAGTGCAATCCTAACCAGCACCCTAGTCATGCATCAAGGAAGGCTGAATTCCCACTCACAAGGCTTTGGCCCCAGCTCCCCTTCATTCAGCTACAAGTCAATAAAAAATCTAAGGACTCACAAATCACCTTTGTCTATAATAAAAGCATAAATTAAAGCTCTGATGCTAGAAGGTTTATAGCAAAATGAAACTCAATATGTCTCATGTGACAGAGGGTTAACGGAAATAACCTCATGTTATAAATGCAATTGAAATAGAAGTCTTTCTCTGCAGTTGATTTTAAAAATGCATACGTTTTTTGAAAAACAAGGAAGAATTTAATAATAAATTTTTCAATATACAAACAAATTTTGGTATAATATTACAAAATGTTATTTGCTACAGTAGGGAACAGGATACCTTAAATTTACATCAGATTTAGATTCTTTTTCACAGAAAGCTATAATTTTTAACCAATTAGAGTAAAACAAGGATTTAACTGCACCTAAATACAGGTTTTTGGAGATATGAAATGTCTTCAGCTTTGAGTGATGACAACAACAAAGTGATTAATCAAAAACTTATTTGAAAAATAATTGCCCTGTGTAGAAATAACAGTGAATTTACTTTTTTAAATTGTCCTCTCCAGAGTGTTTGAATTTTGCTCATTCAAATATCACAAGTGATCCATGCTTTTTGAAGCCCCAGATGCTTCTGTTCCTTGGGTATTGGTATTAATTTATCCCCTTGGCCCCAATGATATACTCCCTGATGGGAAACCAATCAACCCACACCATTAGCAGAAAGAGAACCTGGACACCACTGTTGTGTAAGGAAAGTAAACAGAGTCCCATTCCCGGCATCCACTGTGTCCCCAACAGTAAGTGTGGGATGCAGGAGAGCAGAAGGTGTGAGACAGAGAACAGTGAGCTCCCCAAGCCCAGGAGGACTCAGCTCCCCTCTGGTGATGGGGTGGAAATGCGTGAGCAGGGATGGTGGCCAAGAAAGAGAGTCAAGCAACCAGTGAGTGAATGTAATGGATGGACTGGCTCACCCAGGGTCCCATCAGTACTGAGACCCTCTTGTGACACCTTTGTGTGTGTGGCTATGGCCACTGGGAACTCATTCTACATCTGTCCCTGTGCTGGAGCTGACACATATTCACTTGCTGACCCTTATATCTATCTAGGCTCTGATTTTTTCCTCTTTTATTTTATGTTTTATTGTGAAATATCACAGATTCACAGGAAGCTTGAGGAACTCTTATCCTTGTTTCCTCTTAGAGGTAATATCTGACAACAATGCTCTGGAACCCAAAACAGAGTTTTTAGACAGGTAGTGTATGTGCATGGCTCTGTGCCATTTTCTCATGTTGGTTCCTGTAACCAGCACAGTCATCAGGGTGAAGAATGCACCTCCAAAGGCAGAGATCCATGCAGCTGTCTCTCACACTGCCCCTGAGGAGTCAGACAGCCCACGACTGCCCACTCTGTGCCCTGCAGTCACAAAGCTTTTGTCCAGCTCCACGATGTCCTCACTTTGAGTGGTCATAAAAGTGAAATCATGTGATATGTGAAGTTTGTAAATTCCTTTGTCTTTCTTACTCAATACTATTCAAATTCATCCATGTACTGCATCTATCAACAATTTGTTTCTCATTATGTCTCACTAATATTTTACAGTACACATATCCTGTGTTTGCTTAACAAATACTCTGTCTGGAACATGTTACCTATTTAGTGTGAGGCCTTTACAAGAGAAAGAGTTATTAAAAGGTTATACTTTTTAGTGTAGGCATAAGTTTTGGTAAGGCAAATAGAACTATCTAAGTGTACAAAGATTGCCATGAAAGGAAGTATGAGTATAGATTTAAAGAAAATATCAAACTATTCTGCACAGGCAGCCCATTCAGGACCCCATCTATCTTAGGACCTGTTCCTATTCTTTATTCCCGTTCTCCAATAAGTTTTCCTACTCTTACCAAAAGAAAAAAAAGGTTTTTGTAGAGTGTTATCATGTTTTAGATTCCTACCAGCAATGTGTGAAAGATACAAATTCTATATCAACAGCCCTTTCCTGGTTTTGTTTTGTTGTTTTGTTTGTTTAGTGTTTTTCATATGGGGACAGAATCTTGTTAAATTGCCTGAGCTAGGATCCAATTTATAGTCCTCCCATTTCAGCCTCCTAGAGTCCTGAGGTTATAGGAGGGTGTCATCATGCCTGTCTGGGAAAATGTTTTATGTCACTCTGTAACATGGTTTTCATCCTTGGCAAGATCAGTAACAAGTCAAAGATTTTAATTTTTTACATTTGATTGACTGATAGATCAATATCTGGTCTTTTGGTTTTTTGTTCTTCAATAAGCCTTAGGATCTAAAAAACTCTGCAGTAAGTTACCTTCTGAAAGTTGCATAGTTTTATTTTGCATTTAACTATGCAATGAGCAATGGAGCAATGACCTTACGGAAGGTTAAGCATAAAGAGAGTTTAAGAGTTTTTATGACATGAACAATCATTAAAGAATGCACCTTGACTGCATAGTTAACCAGGCAAAAGGTGACTAAAACTCATACAAAAGCAAAGAGGCCTAAGGTTTACAATAAGCTATCACTACATACAAATCAAACTGGCACTATGTGATTTTTCATTAAAGTATATCATGACTGAAAGAAATGTCAACTTCATGGAGACTGAAAGCACGTGATGATCAGATCAGTTTGTAAGGGACTCCCTTAGTGGCAAAGTATATGTTAGTGTAAACATACATGAACCCATCAAACATGCACTCTGTGATCATAGCCACGAAGATTATCCTGTTGCAACTATTTCTAAATTAAAGATCATGGACCACTTATAAAAATTGTAAAAGACTAACAAAAAATACAGGTTGCTGAAAAAGTATACAACCACTTTTTAATACTGCTTCATGAAAATGTAGATATAAATAATTGTTTAATAGATGGGAAAAATACGTTAACCTATAGACTGAGAATCCCAAATTGCAAGTTGGTTTTCCCCATTGTAAAATGAATCCATTCACTTCTAAAATTCACTGAAATAAAAGTATTTCTACTTTTTAATAGTAAGGTGCAATGATGGGGCATTAAAAAAGACTGAGACTGAATGTTGGATGGGAATTTTGAATCAATGAGTTCAGGTTCTCTTGAGGACATCTTTTCCTTCTTGCTGAAAAATAAAATACTGTCTTTTGCTGGTAATCTGAATGAAGCTATCAGTAACAAGGATATACATGTGTTTTTCTGGATATATTTTCACTCTTTATTAATAAAAATCAATTCCTGAATCATAAGGCGATTATACATTGAATGGTATTTAAAACTGTTGACCTCATATTGCAAAAGCCAGTTAGCAAAGTATGATGATTTTGAGTACTTCAAATGATAAATGATAGTTAACATCAGTTTGATAAGTCATAATTTATTTTTATTACATACTAATAATATTTGCTGTGCTAAGATTTAATCCAGTGCTTCAGCCATGGTGGACCAGTGTTCTCCGGGGAGCTACAATCTTTCACCTTTTTATTTTTATTTTGAGACATAGTATCATTAATTTGCACTCAAGGCTGAACTCAAACTTTGTGATCCAGGGGATCCTGGGAAGACAATGGGTTGACAGGTAGCAGGGTAGAGAGCTTCTCTGAGAGAAATAACTCAGATGCTAGAATTTAACACCATGGAGAAGACCAGATGAAAGGAGAGAGATTCTTATGACCCAGGAAGAAACTAAGGAAAAAAATAAAAAAAAAATAAAAAAGCAAACAAGAAAGAAAGGAAAAATGTGGGTGGAAAGCTGGAGCCAGATGTGCTATCACCACAGCCAATCCCATGCTGTGCTGGGTGCCTTGAAGTCAGATGACTTGCAGTTGCACTAAAGTTGCAGTCGCACTGAAATCAGGCATTGGTGAGCACAATGCCCTTGGTGGGAGGGTTCAGTGCAACAGAGAACAGAACTGGCATGGAGACCTGCACTAACCCACGGTGAGTGCTCAGAATTTGGTCCTGTAGGAGGGGGTGACCAGCTGCATGACCTATTGGAGTTGGGCAGGAGGGGCCTGAACCTGGAACTGCAGTGGTATCAGTCAGCCACTCCTGGCCCAAAGCAGAGTGGTGGGATCTGCTTGGGCTGGATCTTTCCCCTGGTTGGGACCCAATAGCCAGGGAAACAATTATCCTGAACTGGTGATGTTGGCATGGCACAGACTTACATGGTGAAGGAAGTTACTGGTTGACTGGCTGAGAGGAGAGGGGCCAGCTTACAGTACCCCTGAATTCAACTCACTGATCAACAGCAAACTGGAGAAAGTACAAATTCCCTAGCCAGAACAGTTCCAGAAAACCATAAGCAATACGTGAAGGACTTGAAACCTCCACCATACACCTGTATGAAAGAAACCAGAAACATGACAAGAGAAAGAAACAAGAAAAAATCTCCAGCCACCAACCCAGGGAATACAAGTCAGGAGAAGTAAATACAGAAGAGATCAAGGGCAGGAAACATGCAATATCAGACACCACATCAGCTGACATAAAGAAATATCTTTGTGACATCATAGATGAACTCAAAACTGAAATACAAGTAAAGCAAGTAAATACAAGTAATACAAGTAAAGCAAGACATAAGAAGATTAATAGAGATGTTAAGCACCTCTCAAGAAGAAACAGATGGAAGAATGTAGGAACCCAGAAAAAAGACAGAAACTTTTGATGAAGAATATAAAAAATATTCTAGAATACATGAAACAGATTCAAAGTGATTACCAGGAAACTAAAACCTCCATTGAAACCTGGCAAAATTACTGACAGAAACTAAAGTTAAACTTTCAACTTGAAGATATGTTTGCAATGTGTGAGAACAAAAAGAAATATCTCTTAAAAATAATAAGGAACCAGGAAGTAACAATACAAAGGCTACAAGACAACAAGAGGATAACTTAAGAATAAAAGATGTGAGTGAAGAACCAGGGGTAAACACAAATGAAATGCAAAGGCTATTCACAGAAATAATTAAGGAAAACTTCCCAAGTGTAGGAAAAGAAAATGATATTCAAATTTCTGAGGTCCAGCCAGCTACAACCAAAACAGATCTATACCCAGACATATAATAATCAAGATCCCAGAAATTCATCACAAGTACACAATATTAAAAGCTTTCAGAGAAAAGAAACAGATCACCTATAAAGGAAAATCCATCAAAATCACAACAGACTTCTTGACTCAGACCATCAAATCAAGAAGAGCTTGGAGCAAAGTATTCCAAGCCCTGAAAGAAAATAATTTCCAACCCAGATTGATGTATCCTGCAAAACTGTCTCTCAAAATTAATGGAGAAAGGAGATGCTTCCATGACAAAGAGGAACTGGGGGAATTTGTGACCACCAATCCAACCCTTCAAAAAATACTGAAGAACATTCTAGAGAGAGAGAGAGAAAGAAATCACCAGGATTTCAGGAACAGTGGTAGAGAGGCCTCAATGAAAGGGGCAGACAGTGGAATGAAAGAGAAAAGTAGACAACAAATGGTAGAAAAATAGCATAGCAGAGATGAAGCAGAGAAGCTTGGCTGTAATCTCTAACACAGATGGCCTTGATACACTAACAAAAAGAAACACAGGCAGAATAGATCAGGAGATAGGTTCCATCAAGATGCTCTGTATAGGAAATATAATCAATCTGAAAGAAGGTTTATGAGCCGAAAGTCAAATATGAGAAACAATGCTCTATGTGATAGGGAACCAGAGAGAAATAGGGACAGCTCGTCCAGCAGCTGCAGATAGGTTGGAAAGAAATGACACTTTTGTGCAGTGGAGAGCTACTCAGCTATAAGGAAGGAAAACCTTGAGGCTTTTGTAGGTAAAGGAATACAACTCAAGATCAAGGTCAGGGTAAAAAGGTTCAGAACCAGGAGTTAGATAGTGGGCTGGCCCCTTAATGTAAAAACTAAAGGAGTTAGTGGGACCCAAAATATACAAAGCACCATGTGAAAGTGAAAGGGGAGGAATAGTTTAAAAAAGGAAGGAAGAGGACATTGTTAATAGTGTATCAGGATTTAAAAATCCACATTATTCTTATCACTCTGTTTAGTTTGATTTTATTCCATTCCATCTGTCTACTTGTACTAGATTTGAGGGCAAATACAGCTATTCCAAAAATAGCAGGTTATATACTATGGTAACTATCCTTAATTTCTTCTTGACTTAATCTGAAGCCCTGTGTTACACTGACTTACTATGACTGACCTTACTTGAATCTGGTTTGTTGGATTGTTGTTTTGTGTTGATTGATTTTATTCAAATCTGGTATGCTTAATAGTATCAAGTCTAAGAGTATAGGCAACTACTATGAAGATGACGAGATTCACTAGGATACACATCCTGGTCTGATTATTCACTGCTTTTGAAGTCCTATAATGTCTCCAATGTTTTGTTTTTATTAATATTGCTATGTACTGCTATGTTCAATTATACTATGCCTGATGATATAAAAAATTCTATTGAAAATAACAGGAGACATCATAGTAACTACTGTAGATAACATAATATTGTGGTTTTATATGTCCTTTTTATTTCATGTTTTTTTGGAATTTGTTTTGTTTTGTCTTGTTTTGATTTGTTTTTCCCTCTAATACAGAAAGGATAGGTATACATGCAGAGAATCATGCATGTGTAGAACTTCTGAAAAGTTTATGAGAATTGATTATACAATGCATGATGAAAGGAACAGACACTTTGAAGAAAAACAGACATTAAAGTACCCAGTGCTAATTCTGTAGCATTATGATATGAAATCCAGCAATACTATATTCTTTGTTCAGAGTGAAATTAGCCTGTTTTGTTTTGTTTAATTTCAAAATATGATATGGACATGCCATATGTGTGACAGCTATTTTGTGTGGTATGGACAGCTATTTTGAGGAGAATGAGAGACATTATGACAGTCATTATTGTCTTCCCTTATTGTCTGGTCTTGAAGGCCTAAAATGCCTTCATCATCCTGTGCTGATCAGTTTAATACTATTTTGTTTTGTATGAATTCACTGTGTGTGAAGATATGGACAACTATTTGGAATAAAACAAGAGACAATAGGATAGACAGTGAATATCTCCGGTGGTCTTGCTTTGAAATCTGTGTCTCTTATATTGTTTTCATATGATCTGTTTTGTTCTGTTTTGGTATGTTTAATTTTACCTTCTTTAAAATAAAAAATAAAACTTTGTGATCCATCTGCCTTGGCCAGAAGTACTACAAGTTTACATAATTTTTCTCAAATAGTGGCTGGCAATTAGTTTCTTACTGCCATTATAACTTTATCTCACTGAAGACCAAGGATACTGGGCCTCCTCTTTATCATTCTTTCATGGATCATTTGGCTATTTACATTGTGAAGCACATTTCACATGCCTTGTCTGTGTTTAGTAGATGAACTTTTCTGTTCCTGACATTTTGAAGCAGAAATCCTTATCTAAACACAGCTATTTTGTCCAATAAAGTTACAGTCACTCTATTCTCTACCACTGAACTCAGCTAACCCATATAATTTTTCATTAAATTGAAACTTCTGTAAATGTGTTTAAAAAAGCTTTGTTACATACAACTATGCTCACTGCACAAGATACCCATTGTACCATGACCTTTGACTAAAAACTTATGTTGTTCTTGTAACCTCTGTTTGCCACTCTACACACACACACACACACACAGTCACACATCAGGATTCCTTTGCTTCAATCTAGTTTTTTTCAAATGTTTCATTACATTATGTAATGCTGGCATATAATCAGTTTTGAGATACACTTTTTGGTTCTCCAACTTTTATTTTCAAGATTCATTTGCTATTCTGAATATTTTATATATTACATAGAAACAGCTAATGATATATATGAGTGGCCTTGACTGTGAAGATAGAACTGGATGTATTTCATATGAAAACAGTTGCCTGTAATTAGAGTTCTTATAATGACTATTGAAATCTCATGCATAATTTAAAATAAGCTCTTAAAACTTGTGCTTTGGCCTTAACCATATGGTATATATTTAAGAGATGAGTCACCTGAATGCTTATGAAATAGTATTTTCATATTCCCAGCACTGGGAAGAAATAGTTGACACACACAATTGAAGAATGAGAAGCATAAATTTGATGATGGTATTGAAGAGTTCAGATCATGTTTATAATCCTAGGCAGAAATGCATGTTGGGGTGTCTGGCAAAAAATGCAGCTTAAATTAAGAGAGCAGAGATGCAGAGAGAGCAAGAAATGTGCCCTTCAGTAAAGCATGAAGCCAGTGTCTGACTTCCTTCACCAGGGCCCCAGCTCTTTACAGCACAGTCAGCTATAAAATTACCAATAGATTGATCCACTGATAAATGCGACGTGGCCATCAGCTAATGACCTTCCAAAAGTCCCACCTCTGGACACAGCAGAATTTTGGGTGACATTTTGATCTAAATAATAACAATTGCAAGAGATAATATTTTTTGAAGGCCAAAGATTTAACTCAGTGATGTAACTGTCTGCCTGGCAAGCAAGAGGCTGCAAGTCTGATCTCTGGTATAAAAAAAGAAAGAAAAGAAAAGAAAAAAATGAAGTAATATTCTTTGTCTAGCTATCTCTCATTTATATTTTAAAGTGAGAATGTTCCATGAAGAAAACTTGGAATGTTTGAGAAAATTCCATTAAGAAAGATTATGTCTTCTTATGAATAAAGAAACCATGAGATAAGAATCAAAGGTATTCACTGTAAAGATCACCCATATCAGGAGAAGTTTCAAACTGTGAAGAAAACATTGTGTTAATGCATTCTCCATGTCACTGTGTGTACAAACTCATGATGATACAAGAGAGAGTCAGGAATAAAAATGCAATGAATTTTTTAGTATGTGAGTTAACTTTGTGTAATCACCATATATATTTTAAAAGTATTCATGTCATTCCAGTACATAATCAGAGTACATTTTTTATTTTGAAGTTTTCAATCATAAGTCAATGTATCATGAAGCAAAATCCAATGGTCACTACAACATGAGAATCTGTGAAGCTAAGTATAGAATTATCCAACTTTTTTTTGCTTTAGTCTAATAAACATCTTCACACATGTCTCCACTATATTTGAGATATAAGACATTAACTTTAATTTGGAACTCATTCTGGGCTGACATGCTTTATTTTATTCATAGACTAAATCTTTGGAAACATTTTTGTCTTGTGTCATATGTGATATTTAATTACTTGCATTCATTGTAACCAACAAAATCTTCCCACTGCAATCTCATGCATCTTCAATGTCCAGAGATTATTATAGATGGTCTCTTACTAATTCTATGATTAAATTTGCTCCATTTTAACTATTTAAAATCTCTCTCATGCAAGAAACCAAAAGAGTACGTCAGTTCAAAAATGTACAATAGATATTGTGAAGTGGGAAAAAATTGTTGAAAAGAAAAAAAGAACTAGGGTGGGGGAAGTGAGAAAGGAAGGGAGGGAAAGGAAAGAAGATACAAGTTAGTTATACCATGAGTTTCACTTACTACACTGAAAAGAAAGGTTTGTGCTAATATTGTTTGAATAATTTTTTATACCCATACCTTTTTCTCTGAGTAACTCCTTTGAACATAACAGTACTTACCGTATTAACTATTGTTATTCCCCTATTATTTTCTGTAGAAATAAATGCTCTATTTTTCCCAGAAAATAAAATTAAATAACTAAATAGTGAATTTTGCCTCTGCAAGTCTAAGTTCAACCAAACTTTTGCCTAAATTTTCTTATTTGTAATGAATAAAAGTTCCTGTATAATCTGGAATACTGCTTGTGCCTTGTATTATGTGAGTACAATATTTACTGGTTTTATCTAGGTGGAAAAAAATACAGTTTGCTATAAGAAGTCAGGATAAAGAAGGAAACAAATTGAAAAGTATTTCTACTTTTTAATACTAAACTATGATGGTGGAGCATTAAACAAAGACTGAGACTGAATGTTGTGTGGGAATTTGAATCAATGAGTTAAGGTTCTCTTGAGTGCATCTTTTACTTCTTGGTTGCGTAGGCTGTAGATCAATGGGTTCAGCATTGGGATCACCAAGGTATAAAATACAGAGGCCATTTTATCAACATCAAAAGAATGGCTGGATTTGGGTTGCAGGTAAATGAACAGCAATGTGCCATAGAACAACGCCACCACAGTCAAATGGGAGCTACAGGTGGAGAAGGCTTTGTACTTTCCCTCAGTTGAGTTCATCCTGACAATGGCCACAAGAATAAACATGTAAGATGTGAGAACAATCAGGAATGAGGATATCAAGTGACAGCCAGAGAAGATCAAGATTATCAGCTCTAATTCATGTGTATCAGAGCAGAGCATGGTCATCAGAGGAAGACAGTCACAGTAAAAATACCTGATGATGTTAGAGCCACAGAAGGGCATTGTAAACAACTTCACTGTGAGCAACAGTGACACAAAGGTGCTATAGAGGTAGGGGACAATGACCAAACACAAACACACCCTGTCTGCCATGATGATCATGTATATGAGAGGTTTGCAGATGGCTACATAGCGATCATAGACCATTGCTGAGAGTATGAACAGTTCAGTAATGATGAAAATCTCAAACAATGCCAGCTGGGTGGCACAAGCACTATAGGAAATGGTATTTTTGTGTACTACAAAATTTACCATCATCTTTGGGCCAATGACAGTGGAGTAACCAAGATCAGTTGTTGATAAATGTCTAAGGGAAAAATACATGGGGTTGTGTAGCTTAGAATCCAAATGGGTCAAGATGACCATGTTCAGGTTGCCCACCACTGTGGCCAAGTATATGATGAGAAAGATTGCAAAAAGTGGCCCCTGGAGGCTAGGGTTTTCAGTGACCCCCATGATAATAAATTTAGTAACTTGAGTCATTGCAGTATGATTGAGCTTCTCCATATGTTTCATCTTGGTAACCTGTATAAGGATAAAATCAACACTGATTATATTTGAAATGCCATCTAGGAGAATTTGCAGTATGGTGTCTGTGACCTATAGATAGCTTTGTCTCAGATACTAAGTAGACTGTTGGGCTCCCCACCAGCCAAAATCACACAAAGATATGCTCACATTCAATGAAACTTTAAATGGTAAGATATTTCAAAGTGGTTGTTCCCATGCAGATACTAATACATGCTTCTTTAAATCCCAGGCCATTTTACTACACCAACAGAACTGTATTTATTATTTTAGCTCTCTAAATTTCTCATTTAATTTGTGGAACAGACATCTGCATCTAAACAATGAACCTTACCTTAACGCTAACTGTCAAATGTGTTTACAGAAGCAAGAGCAGAAAGGCTTCAACAACCTCTGATGAAGATATCCTTCAATACATCTCAGTTTGTTTACTGTTCATAAAATCCAGTTCTCTAATATGAGCATTTGAATGTTGTTAGTGTCTCCATCTACTTTTGCCACATCTATCCATCTTGCATGATGAATCACTACTCCCAACAACCTCACATATCCCCTGCTACAGAAAAGGAGTGGGCCAAATAATGTGATTATGCATCTTTTTCCCTCCCTTCTTGGATAATAATGAGAAAAATGCACCACAGAAAGAAGAACCCAAATGCATTTTAGCAACTAAAATGTGTACATTTGCTGCCTGCCAATTTTCTAACCATTTTACAAATATTAATATGACCCACACAATACACTAGGAAGAAGGTAGTAATAGAACACTCATTAAAAAGCAAGGGAACAGGCTTAGAGAACTGAGTAACTTAACAAGCTTCACTTAGACTATTGCTGGTGAAGGCAGGGTTCAAATAGTGCCATTCTGTCTCAGGATTCTAATCTCGACCTGAATGTGGTGGGCCAGTTCTGAAATCCCAGCACTTTGGCAACTGAGGCAGGAGAACTGCAAGGCTGCACTCAGCATGGGTGACTTAGCCACTTACTGAGCTCCTGTCTCATAAATATATGAATAAGTAAATTTTAGAAGACATAAATGAGTACTAGTCCAGGGGTGTAGCATAGTCTAAGAGGCCACCTCTCTGTGAAGGAGACTCTGAGGAGATGGAAAACAGGAATGGAATAGAAGAAATACCAGAAGAATAATGACAAAGTCCTGGTTACAAGAGATGCCTGAAGCAATGCTCTGGTGTAAATAATGGATGACTGACAACTAAGCTGCTGTGAATGCAGGGAGCATTGGGAAATGAACAGCAGGCTCAACCCAACTTGTCATCCTTTGGAGACAAGTGCATGTATTCCAAAGGAAGAAGTACTTTTGCACATTTGAAAGCCATCTCACATCCTTGGTTACAATGCATTTTAAACTACATGCTTTTAGAAACTATTAAAGATGAATGTGTCTACTCACCACATTGGAGTTCTGCTTTAAGTTCTATGGTTCTAATTATGGCAGGTTTTTAAAGAACTGATTTGTGTTTTCTTTTTCATCTTTAAGACTCATTCTGTTGATGATTAAATGCAATTTGTGGATAAACAAATTTCACGTAACTACCTGAGGGAGAGTGGCTTGCTTATCTGTTAATTAACCTCCAAATTGTCCTTTGGGAAAGAAACAATGCAATAAAATGATCATGTAGTATCACTAAACACCAGAAGCCACAAATATGCCTTTATGACCATTCAATCACACAATGTCCTGAAATTATTAAGCAGAGGCCATTTGCACAACACATGGATAAATGCATGATTGAACTCCAAGAAATATGTCACACAGCATTCAATAATGAATGTCATTTATTGAGAATGTTTTTGGATGTAAGATCATAAGTTAATGTTATATAATATCCTAGGATATGTATAGTTTTTGTAAAAAAAAGAGATCAGTGGTCATTCTCTTATATGTTTATGTTTTATCTTTACTCTGGAGCTATTTTAAGAAATTGTCTTTTTCACTGATTTTCAGAAATTCAAGGATGTCTATTTGCTGTTATGTTGTCAGAAATGATAGGATTTCATTCTTTTTCATGGTTAAAAAATACCATACCATGTATATGTACCATGTGTGTAGAACACTCAGGTTGGGCCCCCAACTTGGTTTTTGTGAAAAGTGCTGCAGTAAGTATGGGTGGCCATGGAAGCTCCACTGCCTTAGTACGGCATGCCCAGCGAACTTCTCTCAGTGTGGGAGGCAGAGGTCGAGCTTGGGGACTAACTGCCCAGGAGATCTTTCCCCTGCTCCCTAGGACAAAGGAATGAGACCCAAGGTTCTGCGGGTTCCAGTTCCACAGGCCCAGCATCCATCTTACAATTTAGGGAGCCAAGACCCTGAAGATGGGAGTTAGGACCCTGCGAGGAGAGTCCTGCTGCCCCAAGGTGGGCTTGTGGAGAGTTGGTGACCTGTGCTCCGGGCAATTGAGCTTCTGGATAGCAACTGGGTACACTGGACAGAGTCCTGGAAACTCCATTGCCTTAGTGCAACATGCTCAGCGGCCTTCTCTCAGTTCAGGAGGTGGAGGCCAAGCTGGGGGTCTGACAGCCCAGAGTGGGCTGGCCTGGGGAGAGCTTAAAACCAGCACTCCCAGTGGTTGAGCTCATACTCACACCCCTGGACATGGACTGTGGCCCAAGATTCAGTGGGCCACAGTTCATGAGGCCCAGCTTCCACCTTTCAATTTAGGGAGCAAAGAGCCTAATGGAGAGCCAGCTCTGCTCCAGGAACTGAGGGTGGAGGAGGCAACTCACCACATTTCCAGAGGAAGCTTTGGAACACCACTCAAAGCAAGGAAATATAGAAAAATGACAAAAGGAAAGACCAAAAGGCAAGCTCAAAACTCCAGGCCACCCCAAGAAAGCTTAGGAGCCATGTACATAGAAGAAAAAAGAAGCCATAGACCTGAAATGTCTGAAATGATATCAAATGAAAAAAAGATGCAACTAGGGGAAGCTATGGAGAAATTCAAATCAGTAGTACTTGCCCAGGTAAAATAAGAAATGACAAAAATAGTGAAAGAAATAGAGAACACATCTAGTGAAAACACAGCAAAAAATTGGAGGAACAAAGCAAACAGATAGAATCCCTGAATGAACACTATAAGAAACAAATGGAATACATAAAGCAGATTCAAAGTGATATACAGGAAATCAAAAATGCAATTGAAAGCTGCCAAAACCACCTCAACGAAAGTGAAGATACAAATTTCAGTCCTTGAAGATAAGATTGCAGTGAGTGAACAGGAAAGGACAGATTTCTTAAAAACAACAAAGAATCAGGAAATAACAACTCAACACCTGCAAGATGATGCAAAGAAAAATAACATAAGATTAATAGGGATAAAAGAAAAAGCAGGGGACAGCCCAAATGATATCAAGAGGACATTTAAAGAAGTAATAGGTGAAAACTTCCCCAACATGAGAAGAGAAACTGACATTTGGATAAGTGAAGCATATAGAACTCCAAATAGCTATAACCAAAATAAAACTACACCCAGACACATAATAATCACCCTCCCAGAAATCCAACCTAAGAAAATAATACTAAAAGCTGTTAGAAAGAAAAGAGAGATCACCTATAAAGGAAAACCTATCAGAATCACGGCAGACTTCTCAACACAAACAATGAAATCAAGAAGAGCATGGAGTGAAGTATTTCAGATCCTAAAGGAAAACCAATTCCAACCCAGACTGAAATACCCTGCAAAACTGTCCTTCAAAATGGATGGAGAAATAAGATACTTCCATGACAAAGAACAGCTGAAGAAATTCATGAACACCAAACAAACCCTACAAAGAATACTGAAAGGCATTCTAGATACACATGGGATAAAAGCACCAAGCAAGGCAGACAATTAAACAGAATGGAAAGCTAATGATACAACAGCAGAAAGATAACATGTCAACAATAAACCAATATATAACAGCTACAACCATTAATGTAAAAGGCCTCAACTCACCAATCGAAAGAAACAGACTGGCAGAATGTATCAAGAAAAAACATCCAACCATATACTGTCTACAAGAAACCCATCTAACCCAAAAGGACACTCATAGACTGAGTGTAAAAGGATGGAAAACAATACTTCATGGAGCAGGAAACCAAAAAAAAAATAGTGGGAGTAACAATCCTGTTTGCAGACAATGTGAATTTCAAACCAAGAATGATCAAAGAGATAAAGAAGGTCACTACATACTAGTTAGGGGAAAACTTCAAGAGGTAGAGATAGCAATCTTAAATATATATGTACCAAATTCAAGAGCACCCAGCTATATAAAGCAAATACTAACAGAAATGAAAAATCAAATAAGCAATAATACAATTATGACAGGAAACTTTAATGCACCATTGTCCCAAAGGGACAGATCAACTAGACAGAAAATCAGCAAAGGCATAACAGAACGGAATCACACCTGTGAACAAATGGACTTGATAGACGTATACAGAGTTTTCCAAGCAACAACATCAGAATATACCTTCCTCTCGCAGTACATGGGACATTCTCTAAAATAGACCATATACTAGCTCACAGAACATATTTAAGTAAATGCAAAGGAATTGAAATTATCCCATGCATGTTATCAGATCATAGTGACATGAAACTAGAGATTAACAATAAAAGCAACTGCAAAAACCTCACAAACACATGGAAATTGGGTAATACCCTCTTGAGCAACCAGTGGGTCACAGAGGAAATTAAAGAAGAAATTAAACAATATGTACAAGCAAATGAAAATACAAACACAACTTACCAGATTTTGTGGGAAGCAATGAAATCAGTCCTGAGAGAAAAATGTATTGCATTGAGTTCCCACATCAGGAAGACAGAACGAACACAAATAAACAACTTGATGCTACAACTCAAACATCTAGGAAAAGCAGAAAAAGCCAAGCCCAAAGCCAAAAGAAGGGAGGAAATTATAAAGATCAGAGCAGAAATTAATGCAATAGAGACTAGGAAAATAGTACAAAGGATCAATGAATTAAAGAGTTGGTTCTTTGAATGAATAAATAAAATTCATAAGCCCCTGGCCAACCTTATTAAATAAAGGAAAGAAAATATCTCAAATTCATGCAATAAGGAAAGAAAAAGGTGAAATTACTACAGACGCTGCTGAAATACAAAACATCATCAACATCTGTTTTGAAAACCTCTTCTCTCATAGGTTCGATAACACAGAAGAAATAGACAGATTCCTAGATAGGTATGAACTATCAAAGTTGGATCAGGAAGATGTAAAATTGCTGAACAACCCAATTTCTATTACTGAAATTGAAAATGTAATTAAGACCTTGCCAACAAAAAAAGCCCAGGGCCAGATGGAGTCACTGCAGAATTCCTCAAGAAATACAAAGAAGACTTAATTCTGACACTCCTCAAACTTTTCAATGAAATCAAAAGGGAAGCAATTCTTCCTAAGTCATTCCCGGAAGCAAATATTACTCTAGTACGAAAACCAGAGAAAGACCCAGCTAAAAAAGAGAACTATAGGCCAATCTCCCTGATGAACATAGATGCAAACATTCTCAATAAAATATTGGGAAACAGGATGCAGCAAATCATCAGGAAGATTATACACCATGACCAAGTGGGATTTATCCCAGGAATGCAGGGATGGCTCAACATATGGAAATCAATAAATGTCATTGACCATATCAATAGAGCCAAAAGGAAGAACCACAAGATCATCTCTATAGATGCAGAAAAAGCTTTTGATAAAGTCCAACACTCATTCATGATAAAAAACTTACAGAGAATTGGAATAGAAGTTCTTTACCTCAATATGAGAAAGGCCATCTATGACAAACCAACAGCCAGCATCATATTGAATGGTCAAAAACTGAAAGCCTTTACCTTAAAATCAGGCACAAGACAAGAATATCCCCTGTTACCCCTCCTATTCAACATAGTACTGGATATATTAGCCAGAGCAATAAGACAGGAAAGAGAAATGAAAGGAGTAAAGATAGGAAAAGAGGAAGTTAAAATATCATTATTTGCAGATGACATGATACTTTTTAGGAGACACACAAAACTCTATTGAAAGACTCCTAGATATAATAAATACATTCAGAAAGGTAACTGGATACAAAGTCAATACTCAAAAATTGATAGCATTTCTATACACTAACAGCAAAAGTACTGAGAGAGAAATAAGGGAAGCCACACCCTTCACACTAGCGTCCAACAATGAAATACATAGGAATGAATCTCATTAAAGAATTAAAAGAACTATACAGTAAAAATAATAATACCCTGAAAGAAAAAATCGAAGAGGCCCTCAGAAAATGGAAAGACATCCCCTGTTCATGTATAGGAAGAACAATATTGTAAAAATGACCATTGTCCCAAAATTACTATACAGATTCAACACAATCATAATCAAAATACCACTAACATACCTCAGAGATCTAGAGAAATCATACCTAAAATTCATCTGGAACCAGAATATGCCTAGAATAGCAAAGGAAATTCTAAGCAACAAAGGCAAGGCTGGAGGCCTCACAATCCCTTACTTGAAATTATACTACAAAGCTACAGTAATAAAGTCAGCATGGTACTGGAATAAAAACAGACCTGAAGATCAGTGGAATAGATTGGAAAATACAACCACAAACTCACTCAACCACCTTATGTTTGATAAAGGGGCCAAACATGCTTGTGGGAAGAACGACAGTCTCTTTAACAAATGGTGCTGGAAAAATTCGCTATCCATATGCAAATGCCTAAAACTAGACCCATGTCTGTCATGATACACTAAACTAAAATATAAATGGATTAAAGATCTAAATATTAAAACAGAAACACTAAAACTGCTGGAAGACAAAGTAGGTAAAAACCTCAAAGATATAGGGGTAGGAAGAGAATTAATGTACCAAAGAACCAAAGTACATGGGAAGCACTTCCCAGAATCAATAAGCGGGACCACATCTTATTAAAGAGTTTCTGC
Source organism: Dolichotis patagonum (assembly GCA_004027295.1). Classification (NCBI taxonomy): domain Eukaryota; kingdom Metazoa; phylum Chordata; class Mammalia; order Rodentia; family Caviidae; genus Dolichotis; species Dolichotis patagonum. The sequence continues at coordinate 18,746 of PVJX010026906.1, forward strand.
ATGTCAAAAGAGGTTTCCAGCAGAGTGAAAATAAAACCCACAAATTTGGAAAAAATCTTCATCGACAGTTCCTCAGACAAAGGCCTTCTGTCTAGAACTTATAAAGAATTAAAGAAAATCAGACCCTCGAAATTCAAAGACCCAATCCAAAAATGGGCATCTGAAATGAATACACAGTTCTCAGATGAAGAAATATGAATGGCAAATACATACATGAAAAAATGTTCATCATCATTAGTCATGAGAGAAATGCAAATTAAGAACACACTGAGATTCCCTCTCACTCCAGAAAGAATGGCCAGGATAGAAAACCCTACCAACAACAAGTGTTGGAGAGGCTGTGGGGAAAAAGGAACTCTTCTGCACTTTTGGTGGCAGTGTAGACTGGTGCAACCACTGTGGACATCAGTCTGGAGATTCCTCTAAAGAATGGGTTTGGAAGTCCCATTTGACCCAGCTATTCCGCTTCTAGGCATATTTCCAGAAGAACTGAAAACATCATACCACAGTGATATATGTGCACCCATGTTTATAGCAGCACAATTTGTAATAGCCAGATCTTGGAAACAACCTAAATGACCATCAACTGAGGAATGGATAAAAAAGTTGTGGCATTTTTATACAATGGAGTACTACTCAGCTATAAAGAATGATCACATCGAGATATTTATAAATAAATGGACATGACTTGAGACCATTCTCTTAAGCGAAATAAACCAAACTCACAAGTGTAAATACCGTATAGTCTCCCTAGTATGAGAGTTGATAAGAGTATGTAAGATTTTATGGTAATCATGAGTCCCCATCTCATAGCTTTGAAGCCTTTTAATGTTTTCAATCATCAGTTGGAATGGTTTTATTCTGTTTTGTTTGACTATATCATGCGTGATGATATGAACAGCTGTTTTGAAGAAAACAAAACATTATGACAGCTATTGCTGATTTAATATTGTCCTTCTTAGAAGTCCTACCATGCTTCTATTCTTCTACTACCATTGATTCTATGTATCACAGTGTGTCTTTTTGGGATTTAAATATGTGTGATAGTTTAAACAAAATTTTTCTATTGAAAATGAGATATTATAGTACCCATTGATTATTTTTCTGTCATTTGGTTCAGAAAGCCCTGTAATTCTTTCACTCCTTGAATGTCTTTATACTATTTTGTTATGTTTGATATTATTGTATTTGAAACTATGCTCAACTATAGCAGAGAAAGAGATATTGTGATAGCTATTGTTAATGTCCGGTTGTCTTAATGTAAAGTACTGTGTTGCCTATGTTGTCCTGTTGTGATCTGCTCTGTGCTGCCCTCTTTTGTTTTATTCTCTTTAAAATAAAATTTAAAAAATATTGTGTTGAGTTAAAAGAAAACTTTCTGAATGGCACTTATTGCACACAATATGTAGTTCAGTGTGGTGTTTCAATATGTAAATGGTATGCAGAAATAAAATCCAAAGCTTTTAACTCTAATGAATCCAAATGACACATTCTGTGTGACAATAAGCAGTGTTTAGCCAGTACACAGTGATGCATGGGTACGTTGCACCGATGGCCTCACCCAGCTTGTCATTTTCTTTTTTATTTTAAAGAGAATAAAACAAAAGAGGGCAGAAAAAAGCAGATCAGAACAGAACAACATAAACAACACAGCACTTTACAATAAGACAACCAGACATTAACAGTAGCTATCAAAATATCTCTTTCTCTGCTATAGTTGAGCAGAGTTTCAAATACAAAAATATCAAACATAACAAAATAGTATAAAACTATTCAAAAGAATGAAAGAATTACAGGGCATTCTCAACTGAATAACAGACAATGATCAATGGGTACTATAATATCTCATTTTGAATAAAAATTTTTTGTTTATACTATCACATATATTAAAATCCCAATAAGATACAACATGATAGAACCGATGGTAATAGAAGAATAGAAGCATGGTAGGACTTCTAAGCAGGATGATATTAAATCAGCAATGGCTGCGTTAATGTTTTGTTTTCTTCAAAACAGCTGTTCATAACATCATGCGTAATAAAGTCAAACAAAACAGAACAAAACCATTCCTAACTGATGAATGAAAACATTGAAAGGCTTCAAAGCAATGAAATGGGGAATCATGATTACCATAAAATCTTATGTACTCTTTTTTACCAATTCACATACTAGTGAGACTATACGGTATTTACACATGTGAGTTTGGTTTATTTCACTTGTAAGTATGTTCTCAAGTTGTGTCCATTTTTTTAAATAAATATCTCAATGTGGTCATTTTTTATAGCTGAGTAGTACTCCATTGTATAAAAATACCACAACTTTTTAATCCATTTCTCAGTTGATGGGCACTTAGGTAGTTTCCAAATATGGCCATTACAAATTGTGCTGCTATAAACATGGGTGCACATATATCAAGTAGGATGAAGTTTTCAGTTCATCTGGGAATATGCCTAGAAGTGTAATAGCTGGGTCAAATGGGACTTCCACACCCAGATTTCTGAGGAATCTCCAGACTGACCTCCACAGTGGTTGCACCAGTCTATACTCCCACCAACAGTGCAGAAGGGTTCATTTTCCCCCACAGCCTCTCCAGCATTTGTTGTTGGCAGTATTTTTTATCCCGGCCATTTTTTCTGGGGTGAGATAAAATCTCAATGTGGTTTTAATTTTCATTTCTCTAATGACTAATGGTGATGAACATTTTTTCATGTATGTATTTGCCATTCTCATTTCTTCATCTGAGAACTGTGTATTTATTTCAGATGCCCATTTTTGGACTGGGTCTTTGAATTTTGAGGGTCTGATTTTCTTTAATTCTTTATAAGTTCTAGAGAGAAATCCTTTGTCTGAGGTACAGTCCATGAAGATTTTTTTCTCAATTTGTGGGTTTTCTTTTTACTCTGCTGGAAATCTCTTTCAACATGCAGAAACTTTTTAATAAGACACGGTTCTAGTTATTGATTCTGGGAAGTATTTCCCATGTGGTTTGATTCTTTTTCATGTATTCTCTACCTACCCCTATATCTTTGAGGTTTTACCTACTTTGTCTTTGAACAGATTTAGTGTTTCTGTTTTAATATTTAGATCTTTGATCCATTTAGATTTTAGTTTAGTACATGGTGATAGGAATGGGTCTCGTTTTAGTCTTCTGCATATGGATAGCCAAGTTTTCCAGCACCATTTGTTAAAGAGACTGTTGTTCTTCCAGTGGGCATGTTTGGCTCCTTTAATCAAAGATAAGGTGGTGGAGTGAGTTTGTGGTTGTGGTTGTGTCTTCCAATCTATCCCATTGGTCTTCAGGTCTGTTTTTATTCCAGTACCATGTTGGTTTTATTACAGTAGCTTTGTAGTACAACTTCAAGTAAGAGATTGTGATGCCTCCTGCCTTGCTTTGCTACTTATGATTGCTTTAGCTATTCTAGGTCTCTTCTGGTTCCAGATGAATTTCAGGAGTGATTTTTTCTAGATCTCTGAGTTATGTTAGTGGTATTTTGATTGGGATTGAGTTGCATCTCTATACTAATTTTGGGAGCATGGCTATTTTCACAATGTTTGTTCTTCCTATCCATGAACAAGGGATTTTTTTTCCATTTTCTGCGGTCCTATTCCATTTCCTTTTTCGGGGTATTATAATTTTCCCTGTATAGCTCTTTTGATTCTTTTGTGAGATTAATTCCTAAGTGTTTCATTTTTTTGGATGCTAGTGTGAAAGATGTGGCTTCTCCTATTTCTCTCTCAGTATTATTGTTGTTAGTGTATAGGAATGCTATTGATTTTTGAGTATTGACTTTGTATCCATCTAACTTGCTGAATTAATTTATTACATCTAGTAGTCTTTCAATGGAGTTTTGGGGGTCTTTTATGTAGAATATCATGCCATCTGCAAATACTGATAACTTAATTTCCTCTTTTCCCATTTTTATTACTTTCATTTTCTCTCTTATCTAATTGCTCTGCCTAGTATTTCCAGTACTATGTTGATTAGGAGCGGAGATAGGGGACATCCATGTCTTTTGCCTGATTTTAAGGTAAAGGCTTTCAGTTTTTGGCCATTTAATATGATGCTGGCTATTGGTTTGTCATAGATGGCCTTTATTACATTGAGGTAAACATCATCTATTCTCATTGTCTGTAAGGTTCTTATCATGAATGAGTTTTGGACATTATCAAAAACTTTTCTGCACCTATAGAGATGATCATGTGATTCTTAGTTTTGGCTTTATTGATATGGTGGATTACATTTATTCATTTATATGTTGAACCAACTCTGCATGCCTGGGATGAATCCCATTTGCTGGTGATGTATAATCTTCTTGATGATTTGCTGCATCCTGTTTCACCAATATTTTATTGAGAATTTTTGCATGTATGTTCATTAAGGAGATTGGCCTATAATTAATAGAAACTGGGTTATTCAGCAGTTTTACACTTCCTGATCCCGCTTTGGTAGTTCATATGTATCTAGGAATCTATCTATTTCTTCTGTGTTATTCAACCTATGAGAGTAGAGGTTTTTAAAATAGGTGTTGATGATCTTCTGTATTTCCGCCGAGTCTGTAGTAATTTCAGCTTTTCATTCTTTATTGCATGAATTTGAGTTTTTCCTTCCCTTTTTAAAATAAGGTTGGCTAGGGGCTTATGCATTTTATTTACTCTTTCAAAGTACCAACTCTTTGATTCATCGATTCTGTGAATTGTTTTCTTAGTCTCTATTGCATTAATTTTTGCTCTAATCTTTATAATTTCCTGCCTTCTGTGAATTGTTTTCTTAGTCTCTGTTGCACTAATTTCTGCTCTGATCTTTATAATTTCCTCCCTTCTTTTGACTTTGGGCTTGGCTTGCTCTTCCTTTTCTAGATGTTTGTGTTCATTTTGTCTTCCTGATGTGGGAACTCAGGGCAATAAATTTTCCTCTGAGGACTGCTTTCATTGCATTCCACAAATTCTGGTAAGTTGTGTTTGTATTTTCCTTTGCTTGTAGATATTGATTAATTTCTTCTTTAAATTTTTCTGTGACTCACTGATTGCTCAAGAGTGTGTTACTCAGTTTCCATATTTTTGTAAGGTTCTTGCAGTTTCTTTTATAGTTTCATGGCACTATGATATGATAACATGCATGGGATAATTTCAATCATTTTGCATTTCCTTAAATATTTTCTGTGGGCTAGTATATGGTCTATTTTAGAGAATGTCCCATGTACTGCTGAGAAGAAGGTATATTCTGATGTTGTTGGTTGGAACATTCTATATATGTCTATTTTGTCCATTTTTTCACAGGTGTGATTCAGTTCTGTTATTTCTTTGTTGATTTTATGCCTAGTTTATCTGTCCTTTTGTGTCAATGGTTTATTAAAACCTCCTGTTATAATTGTGTTATTGCTTATTTGATTGTTCATTTCTGTTAATACTTGTTTTCTATAGCTGGGTGTTCTGGAATTTTGTGCATATATATTTAAGATTGTTATTTTTTCCTCTTGAAGTTTTCCCCTAACTACTATTTGGATCATTGTTGACTTGAAGTTCACATGGTCTGCAAACAGAATAGCTACTCCTGCTTTTTTTGCTTCCTGTTGCATGAAGTATTGTTTTCCCTTCATTGATTTTCTGTCTATGGGTTTCCTTTTGGGTTAGATGTGTTTCTTGTAGACAACATATGGTTGAATGTTGTTTCTTGATCCATTCAGCCAATCTGTTTCTTTTGATTGGTGAATTGAAGCCATTTACATTAATGGTTGTCACTGGTATATATTGGCTTATTGTTGACATATTATCTTTCTGCTGTTGTATCTTTACTTTTCCATTCTGCTTAATTGTCTGCCTTGCTTGGTGGTTTTAGCCTATGTGTATCTAGAATGTCTTTCAGTATTCTTTGTAGGGTTGGTTTGGTGTTCATGAAGTTCTTCAGGTGTTCTTTGTCATGGAACTATCTTATTTCTCTGTGCATTTTGAAGGGCAGTTTTGCAGGGTACATCAGTATGGGTTGGAAGTGGTTTTCCTTGAAGATCTGAAATACTTCACTCCATGCTTTTCTTGACTTCATTGTTTGTGTTGAGAAGTGTGCTGTGATTCTGATAGTTTTTCCTTTATAGGTGATCTCTCTTTTCTCTCTAACAGCTTTTAGTATTTTGTTCTTATGGTGGATTTCTTGGATGGTGATTATTATGTGTCTGGGTGTAGTTTTATTTTGGTTATAGCTATTTGGAGTTTTTGTTCTTCACTAATCCAAATGTCAGTTTCCATTCTCATGTTTGGGAAGTTTTCAGCTATTACTTCTGTAAATATCCTCTTGACATCATTTGGGCTGTCCCCTGCTTTTTCATTTATCCCTATTAATCTTATGGGTTTTTTTTTTTTGCATCATCTTGCAGCTGTTGAATTGTTATTTCCTGAATCTTATATTAAAAATTTTTTCCTTTCCTGTTAACTAGCTGCAATCTTATCTGCAATGTCTGAAATTCTATCTTCACTTTTGTTGAGGTGGTTTTGACAGCTTTCAATAGAATTTTTGATTTCCTGTATATCTCTTTGAATCTGCTTTATGTGTTCTGTTTGTTTCTTAGAGTGTTCATTCAGGGATTCTATCTGTTTGCTTTGTTCCTCTAACTTTTAGC